>OMNM01000077.1:0-28428 GCA_900302745.1 Parablennius parvicornis
ATTTTAAGAAGTAATGTTTGGCTGAACAGAGACCAGTGAAGCAACACACACATATACATATACATATACACACACACACACATATATATATATATATATATATATATATATATATATATATATATATATATATATATATATATATATATATATATAAATATATATATACATATATATATAAAAATATGTATTTTTTTTCTCTCTCTTATTTAGCTTAGCAGAGAATTTTAAAAAGCCTCTGAGGTCTGGTTCATGAGTGCCAACATTGATTTGAGTGTCTGCAAGGGGAAAATCTGCCCCATAAACACAGGGTGTTTATAGAATACAGATGATGCTCCCACATCACAGCGTCCTGCTGCAGACTTTCAGTCACATACGTTGAGCTGTTGCAGCGGGAAAATGAAGAGAAGGGACGTGAGGGAGGCCAGAGAGAGAGTGACAGAAATTGAAGGCCGGCCATCGTATAAAATGAAACAGGGCAAAAGTGGAGGCAAGGAGAGAATGACAATGAGCCAAATATGAATACGCTCTACATTAAGAAAAGGGTTATATCCAGAGAGAACACAAGTGCTTATGTATCAGTGGCAGTGTGGTTATTTTTTAGGAAAATAAAATCCCAGCTGTCATTTAAAGTGTCATTACGTACGGGTTATTAGACTTGTCGAGACAGGTGTTATCGATCCCAGGGAATGACATCATTTTGTCCACCAGACGGTTGGAGCTGGGGTTTTGGTTGCTGTGAAGTCAGAAAACAGTCAGACTTGAAATCAGAGGAAACACAAACATTTTTGTACGTGATCAAGCATGGAAAGCAGTTTGTTTAATGCGGCAATAACAAAAGGCAAGGCTTTACGAAACATACGGACGAATGCAATAGCCAGGAAAGCTTTTATTATGTTATTGATAATCTACTAAATGTGATTCAGTAATTCAAGATGATCAAATGGTCAGTGAGCCCGTTAAATGGCCATGAAAATAACTTTGGTTGTAACAATGACGTGTGTGGTTTGTTTGTCATCTGCTCAAGTTATGACTACGTTACCTCCATTTTTTGCATTTCTTTTGTTTCTTTGTTTCTTTCTCTGCTAAACACATGCACAGACTGTATACAAAATAATTAGATAAATATATATGCATAACAGGTATACATGCATATATTGGGGAGAATTCTAGCCATGATTAATCTTAGTACATTATGTTGTTGACTTGATTAAGTTAAATAATAACGTAACTCCAGCATGATCAGGTTTTTACATGTAGTGCATGTGAACGGGCTGATTAAGACTTCTGTGTAAGTACAGTCATCTGTGTGAATTGCTGCTTTGAATTGATTTATTTGGTGCGTTCTCTCACTTTAACAAACAACAAATTACACTCAATTATTAAAGTATTACATAAATTCAGACTGAAAAAGAAAGAAGCATTGTTAGCCCTAAATTATAACTTTTATTTGGAACCGTGACTCTAACCAGAACACTGATTTACTAATGAAATCAAACATATATAATCTTTCACTGCCTTTGTATCTCAAGGTAAAGAGAAGAGGGAGGAGCGTCTATACAGTCTTCGATATGGATTAGCACTTCAGCATTTTCTCCCTTGCTACACATCCTCTTGATCAACAACAGCACATCTTGAGGATGAAGACATCTCACAATCTCCTGACACTTTTAATCTCTCTGTCTTTGATCTCATACGGCATCCATCTTCATCACAACCATCTCTGACTCTCACTCTCTCTCTTTCCCTCGTCCGTCTGTCCTTCAACAAACTACAGCTTTGAATTTTTTTTCCAATGTGACATGTCCTTAGAAAAACATTGCAGATTAGCTTCAGTCTGTGGGTCTGTGGCTTTGCAGATTCACCTCAACTGTATATAACAAATACAAAGCAAAGCAGCTCTGCACAACGCAGTGGGTCATGCTTTATTAGTTACTGTGTAGCCGTCATATTATTGTGGGTACTGTCAGATGTATGCTGCTAGGAGGCTGCGCAGTGGTATAGTGGGTAGCACTTTTACATCATAGCAAGAACGGTTCAACTTCATGTTGGGTTTAGGAGGCTCTGGCTTTTCCCGTTTCTATGTATTAGTCTCAGTTTGGGCAAATCACTGTGGACAGGTCATCAGTCTATCAAGGGCATAGTAACCTCGATCGAAGGTGTGCTTTGATTGAAAGTGATTGAAATTGATTTTTTATAAAATTGTAAATTCTGTGTTCTGTTGCTCTGACAAATTATGGCATGAATCTTAGAGGGAGGAAGCACATCTCTGTCAACCAGCAAAGTTGACATTAATATTGATCCAAACTCGAATGAAGGGAATTAAATTAAATGTATAGTACAAAGTTTACTTTTACTTTCCATTCCAGCAATTATAAAAATAGGACAAACAAGATGTGACACAAATTTTTGACCATTAAAATCTGACTGGTTCATCAGAGGTCAACATGTCCTTCACCTTTGATGATTGGCTATCAAACCTAGTTCATCTTTCAGTGGGAAAAAGTAAACTAAAAACTAAGGGAATATTTTTGTTAAACCTACAAATAACACACAAACCATTAATGGACTGATGAACAAGCCCAAAACAAATGTTCCATGAGCAAAAAACCTCATTCCCTTTGCTATTCTCCCATCTCTCTTGTGTTTCCACTGTGTGCAGACTGACCTGAAGAAGGAGTAACTCGGTCCAACTTTGTAGAGCCCAGGACTGAGCTCCAGCTCAGGGTAATGCTGCAGGTCATTCTTGATGGAGCCCAGGCCCATTGCAAACACCACAAAGACCACAGGAAGCAGGAGCTGGGAGATCAGACCCTTCCAGTCTCTGCGGCTGTGGTGGAACCTCTTGATCAGTATTGCTGTCATCTGCTGCCAGGCCAGGGCTATGCCGCTCAATGTGGATGAACTGGTCAGGTCTAAAACAGAAAGAGAAGCAAGTGCAATAATTTCTAAGCTAACGTAAAGTATTTAAATTTGTGTTGAAGCTTTGTAAGTTGATTCAACAAACTTAGCCAAGTGTTCATGAAATATTTCTAGAGGGTGTATGAAAAGGTAAAATTTCAAAAGGTGAAGTCCAGTAAATTTATAAAACTTAATTTTTACCCCATAAAAGAGGTGCATGCAGTTGATGGATGAAAAGCATATGAAAAAGAAAACCAGGAGAGAGTCAGAGAGGTGTAGCAAGTGTGGAAAACTTACTGATCTTGTCACCAAAGTTGGGCACGCTCTCACTGACATCTGAAGGGAAGCTGTCGATGGATGCTGAATCAGACACGGTCTCTGAGATAGACAGGGGACCGTCTTCACCGTCCGTGCTTTGAGTCAACTGAAGGAACACCTGCAGAGACAAGAACAACACATGAGTATCTGAGAAGAGAAAAAACAATATCAGTGTATATCTTTAAGGTGCACAATACAAATCACTTTAATCAACTCTGGGATTACTGGCAGATTTGCACATCAACTGTAGAACTTTTTTTTCTTTTTTCTACTGTTATAAATATATAAAAAATATATGGTTTTGTGCGTGGGTGTGTATGCACTCACTTCCTCTAGCGTGGTGTCAGAGATGCCATAGCCTCCGAGCTGCAGGCCGTCCAGGTTGGAGTCCAGAGCGGTCAGGAGGGAACGATATGTGGAGGCGTTGGATGAGGTGAAAGGGGGCAGCGAGTAGACCAAGTCACCCCCATTGGAGGCTTTCAGTCGTGCTTCAGGTACATGCGCTTGGATAAAGGATTTGAGTTCAGCGTCATCGATCTGGTGTGACACAGGGTTTGGCGTCTGTGTGGAGAAAAACAATAAGTGAAGTGAAACTGCTCTTTTTTTCCCCCCTCCCACTGCTGACTTAATCTAGAATTAATATTTGCAGCATATTAATAGGTTCACTGGGGTTAGCCAGCTTTATGAGATACTGTTCATGCTTTTCTCTAGCACAACGAAAAGTCACACAAGTCATCTGACTGGCGGGCGAAAAAAAAACCCTGAGAACTTAGGCAACTGAAAACACATTTATTCGGACATTGCCTTAGAGTATTTGCCTTTAGCTTGTTCAAAAGCTGCATAACATAGGAACAACTTTAGATGGGAGTTAGAAACACAAGGAAACCTTAGCCTTAACCAAAATATAGTATAGGCAGCACGCAACACACTACACTGACTTATCCATGAAGATGTGAGATGGAGGAACTGAGCAGCAGACAGTGCTCACAGCTAAACATGCAGTTTGCTGAATAAGTCAGCAGAGCATCATTTATGTGGACATTCAGTCCATCTGCCACTTTTTCAGTATAACAGATACAAATCATACTATTGCAGTTAATCGGTTGTTGCAGGGATGAAACCGGCGATTTGTCTCCACATGAAAAGTTCAGCTTTCCTATAGTCACGCAATCGGAAATGTTCAAATTCAAGCAAAACATGTTGTGTTATGTTAAGATATATCCACGGGGTAAAAAGAGAGAAAAAAAAAAGCCTCATATAAAGATAAAGTTTGTTGAATCCATTCACTGTGTTTGCTACTAGTTTGAAAATAGCCCACCAGAAAAACGTATCTTATTTGATTGTGGGTGATCTGGGTATTTATTCAGCAAAAAGAAGATGTCAAAAAAAAAGTTGAATCAATCTTTTATAACAATGAATACAGTTTAGGGTGCTAAAGGCAATCTCAGACAAATCAGGACTAATGCAGGTACATCCTGCGCAGGTCAGCTCTCCATCACGGGGCCAAAACAGAAGGCTGACAGTCACATATACTCACAATGTGCCTCAAAGGAAATTCTCAAGACACAAACATCCTCCACATCTAAAGAACTAAGCTACGGGCTATAAGAGATCGGACTTTCAACTTAGCTTCCCCTCGATTGTGAAACTTATTCCATAGTTGAGAAAAAATGTATGAGTGAAAAACCACCTTGTCAAGCTGACTTTTCACATTATGTTCTGATTATATTATCTCTTTCATTGCATTTATTTATTTTCTTATATATCATACTCTGTATACACACCAATGTGCAATTTAGTCGCCATTTAGCCTCATGTGTACATATGTTTAGGCAGGGAAAACAGGCAGACAAGACAAAAGTGCAAACCTCTACACAGCCATGTGAGTACTGATACTCATGCTGGTTTAAAAGCTGAAACATGGCTGTCTGAGCATGGACGTATGGGATAACCAACTGGCAGGTGCACATTTGGGGACCGAGTGGATTTCTTGGGACTATGGACGTCTGCTGCGCATGTAATGAGGTACTGTTGTGTTTGTTTCCCTGAGCTATGAGGCGCCTCAGAGTCTTTTGTTTGCACAGCTGCATCTTCTTTCAGTTTCCTGACCGTTGCTTTGACGTTTTCTTGTTTGCAGCTTTTGTTGTCTATTTTCTATTGTAATGATTTGAATGACATTTCCCAAAAACAGGGTCCAGTTTTTCAAATAAATGCAGATTTGACACAGATAGAGAATAATAATCTACTTCCAATAAAAATGATTTGTCAAAATAATTCTAATTTTAGTGTTGTACACGTTCATGGTTAGTGAAAGCCTGTAAGGTTGATTACCTTCTTGGTGAGGGTGAGTTTGTACCCATGACCAAGCTTGTCTTTCAAGTAAAAGGGAGATCCGCAGCATTTTAGCCCTCCTCTCTCCAGAAAGGCGATGCGGTCACTCAGCACTTCGGCCTCGTCCAGGTGATGGGTGGACATGATGATGGTGCGCTCTGAGAGGTAAAAAAAAAAAAAGATCCATTTCATAAATATGAATTCTCACATTCACCATTGACTGATGACAAAGTAAAGCACGAAGAAAAATGTGTAAAAATGACAAAACGACCTCTGATTTTATTTATCAAGACGGAGAAAAAGTCACACTAGTTTAACAGCCAGTCAACAAGTCTGTAACGCTCTGTCAGAGTTTTTGTGGCTTCAACTAATCAAAATAAACACAGTAAAACTTGACATTGCCAAGACAAATCAAGACAGAAGAGATGTCATGGCCAAACAAATCAAGAAAAACAGGCAGACGGACAGTGAGTTATGCAGAAAGTTTTTTGTTTTTCTCGAGAAATTCTCCTGGCACAAAAAAACTGACTCAGTGCCAATTACAAAAATCTTCTCCACACCTACAATTATATGACATTTGAGAGGCTTGTTGCCATCATGGCTGCTACCCCGGGAGGGCTGAAATATATATTTTAAAAAGAATCACTTGTGGATTTGTTTTAGATTAATTATATGCTGAATTCCAGGTGGGAGACTGAAGAGGAGAGAAACCCTGCGGGCTCTGTTCCAGGTTCATCGCTCACTGTTGCTCCTGTCTCTTAGAAAGTAGATAGAAGATTTCTTCAGAGGAAAACACTTGAGTGGGAGAGTTTGGATCATGTGTGCTGTGTGCGCACTACACAGTCTGGGATTTTCTACTAATTACACTGATGATGTAAAACGCAGTGCAATTAATTACACATATGGTGTAAGTGTTGATTATTGACTTTTCTATCTATCTATAAAACAAAAAGTGAGAAAAAATAAGAATGCAAGGCAATCCCGGCATTTTTAAAGCACTGAACTGATCTATAAACTAGATACTAAAACAAATAAGGAGCCAGGAGAGATATACAGCATCTAATCCACCAATTACCATGATTATCGCTACACATTCAGTTACTATGAATCAATTGAAAAGTTAACATGGCTCCACCGATACTCCACTGAGTACACGTCTCGAATCTTTGTGGCTTGCTCCAATAGCGATGAATAGCAGGTATGTATATGATCAGATTCAGCAAAATGTTATTTTATTTTGTATATATATATATTTTTTAGTCACTGTGGGAGTATTTCAGTGCTACTCACTTTTCTTGTGTTGGATAACAATGTCCCAGATGCTGCGCCTGGAGCAGGGATCGACTCCTGTGGTGGGTTCATCCAGAACCACCAAGCGAGAGCCCCCTATGAAGGCGATGGAGATTGACAGCTTGCGTTTCATGCCGCCTGACAGGGTGCCCACCCGCTTGTGTCTGTGAGCATACATGCCTGTCTCCTCTAGTATCCTGGTAGGGGGAGTCAATGGAAAGCATTTAACACAGAGCTCATGTTAACATACTTTTTTCTTTTTTTTTTAAATGCATTTCAACCTAGTTTCTGAGATGTAGTCTCATCAGTTCCTTCAGTCACCCAGCAGGGGTTTTTGAATTCCAGGAATCAGAGGAGAGGTATAATTTCTCTCCTTTAGTTTCAGGCTTAGCGCTGCTCTGCTTGTCATGTGGAAATCCTTCAGAAATAATCTGATGATGCAACTCACAGGCCACAGCTTAATGATGCTAAAGAATGATGAAAAAAAAATCTTTCTTCCGAGAAGTCCCAAATGGTGAAGAAAATAAATTCTTTATGGCAAACGTGAACATAATACAGGAACAGATATGACTCTCATTAAGACTGCACAGAGATATAAAAACTTGATTCATGGCTGCAGAGGTATTTGATGAACTTCAAAGCTCACAGACATGCTACATGGCAGCTATAGTCAATTCTGATAGGAGTAATATTTTCATATTAAATAGTAATAATAATAGATATTGCACCAAAGACTAGAAATCCTGGTAAAGTACAGTATAACTCCAAAATCTGTGTCACTGCAGTGATCAGAACATTACTTTGATAGTTTCAAATTTCCCCTGTGTGACCACTGTATTCTCTTCAGCCCTGGTTACTATATCTTATGATTCTCTCATAACCTCTGCAAACACTCTCTTTTTATATTACATGAAAAGAGGAATTTACACTGTCTGAAGCTTGTTTTCAAATTTAATGTGACATAAAATGATACAACTGTGTCATCTACATGGCATCATCCTGAAGACACGTTGCATTTTTGGATTCGTTAAGAGAAATCGAGCTCTCAGCTCCGGATTATCACTCACGTGCGGACTTGTTCGTGGAGTTCTCCACGTGACCAGTGTGGCGCCTTGATCTGGCCATACAGCAGCAGGTGCTCCTTGGTGGTCATGTGGTCAAAGAGGACATCATATTGCATGCAGACCCCGAGCTCTTTGCGGACTCCGTCAATGTTTGCCTGCATGTCACTGCCATAAACCTCTATGCTGCCCGAGCTTGGGGGAAACAGTCCAGTCAGGAGTGACCTGCACAGAGAGCATATTCATTAAGGTATTAACTTGCTTGTATTTAGATTAAATTATCATACAGAATTCTTTAGCTAGACATATAGACAACATTGCTTACATTAGCTATGGTAAAAAATGGCCTTTGTTTAGTCCAATGTGCCTTTATGTTTCAACCTCTCTCTGGCACGTTCCTGCTAAATGATGATTTCTTGCTGCCTAAAACATCCACAGTCATAAAACCACTTCTCCTCGTTTTCAATGTTTTCAGTGTTGTTAAATTCTATTGTGCTCCTGCACTCATTGAGTTTTGCATGACACAAGAGCATTAGCAAAATGAGCCGCATTTAAAATGTAAATGTGAGTGCTCTAGTTGATGAAGACCCATCAGGATAATCTCTACCATGTCCATTAGCTCCGCCAGATTTGGACAAAACAATCTCCATGTCAGCAGCAAACCCTTGAAATGATTAAAGGGATGCACCAATCTAATTTCAAAATGGGGTGCATCCAGTGAATAAATGGTCAAAATTCATGCGTATTATAAGAAGGAAATGCTGATGCAGCAAAAAATAGAGAAACAAAATGAAGAGGATGACAATGTGTGCTCCACATACATTGCAGTGGTTTTGCCGGCTCCATTGTGACCTAGCAGTGAAGTCACGTGCCCCTCGTAGAAGGCAACGTTGAGGTTTTCAATGCCTACTTGGTCGCCATAGAGCTTTGTGAGACCATGAAGAGCCACGCCCACTGGGAGATCTGAAAAGTCCTCGGCAACATGGGAGGAGAGAGAGCTCTCACCTAAAAGACAATGAAAGGAAAACAAATCGTAAATAAAAAGTTACATGGGGAAGAAAACAGTTGGGACATTAGCAATAAGCTTGTCCTTGTGCCGTGTCATACTTTTTCCTTTATCATCTGAGAAGATGGGCTGGTTGTTCTGCATGATGTTGTGAATGAAGAGTCCTTTCCTCATGTTCTCATGTTTGCTCTTAGACCAGCAGCAACAGCACAGGTCAGCCCAGAAGGAGCGCTGGAAAGGGAAGTACCATGGAACCGGGATGCCATAATTGCCTAAAGGAAAAGAAACAATGGTAAAAGATGTTAGAACACACAAAGAACTAGACAATAAAAGGTGCACCAGACGTCAGACCAGAACAACTACCTCAATGGCCTTTCTATTTTTTTGAGTCGGTATGTATATGAGCATACAATTGTGTATACATAATCATACTGTAATTATACTTAAAGGAAATATTGTCATGTATATCATTGTGGGTTGAAGGGGTGTGTAGGAACCATACAACATTAATAGGGCAGAGTACCATGTAACAGAGTGACAGGATGCCAGGATACAGGGGGGTGGGGCAAGATGTTACTGTTTATTTGTAAAAAAATAAATTCAAAAGACTACTGAAAGAAAGGAAAAAAACAAATATATTTTATACACAGATCAGGGTCAGAATCTTTCATAAAGAGCTGACTGGTAATCTTTATTGTCGAGAATCACCTGGAAAGACCATGCGGATGTAGGCTCCGATGAAGAAGTAGAGGATGGAGTCGATGAGCATCAGCCAGCACAGCCAACCAAAGGAGGAGGTGTCGCCAGCAATGGGCGAGATGTACGAGTTGCCCCAGTGAATTCCTGAAAAAGTGAATGCATATTTTTTGTCCTCTTGTTCACTTAGATGACATGTCGAAGAGATCTCCATGGCAGTCAGATGTTTACCTTCTCCTTGAGATTCATATCGAGAGGCGTACTGACTGGCATAACTGAAACATGTCGGGGAAAACAGACTCTGCAGGAAAGATCGCAAAGAAAATTAGTCAGGACACAGGAAACATTATGAAGAAAATATTCAATCAATTAAATGCCTAGAAAAATAGTCTTCTGTAATTCTAATCGTATTTAAACCAAACACACTGGAGCCATTGAAGAGCTTTTTCTATGTATTTTTTCAACATGATCGAAAGAAAGTTAACTTGTGTGTGGAATAAGTCCGACATGTCTGACTTCGAAAAACCGAAGTTACTACAAAAGTAAAAAAAAAAACTAAAGTCGTATTATGCAAATGTGTACAACTAAATTCACAAACTTAATTCATCCCACAATACATAGCCTACACACATCTCCTTTGTGACACTGTCTATTATATTTATTTCTGCATAAATTCGGAAGGTCCTTCTCTTCACTTTATTTATTCTTATTCCGACAAGCCGGCATTGCAGAGGCCCTCACAGATACACTTTGAATCATTTTCTTAGTGAATTAGATTTCTGAGTTTGACTGAGTAAATAACATTTCATAGTAAAATGAAATCCATTACAGCTCCCCATCCATTCAATTTTTAGCCTCTTCCAAATAAAATTACACTATCTGGTTTTTACCTAATTTGAAACACACGCGGAGAGGAGCTCAGCCAACACTCACCACTTTATCAGGGACGACTAATATAATATGATTTGTTGCAACATCTCTGCTGCAAACTTTGGTTTTTCAGTTATGTTGGTACAGACATGAAAATCATAATGCTGCTTCATTCTTGTTATGGTTGGTAGTGTATGGTGCTGTTGCAAAGGAGTGCATCATATTAAATGGCATTCCTAATAGTCTGCATTTCTCAAGTGGCAAAATATTTGAAACATTCATGAAATGTTCAATGTCCCTGCAAAGGACTACCTCAATGTTGAACATACAGGATTGTAAAAAATATATAATCATTTTCATTACTATAATGTTGAAATATGATAAACATTATATAACCCTGTATTTGACACTATAGAGACTATAGAAAAAATAATTATTCAACCCTAAACATTATTGAAAGGACAGGTTTTATTGTTTTTCTTCTTCTGTGACTTTTTAACAGTTAATGGATAAAATAATTATATCATGACATCAAATTTAAAGTACAAAACTATATAATAATCTTATTTCACTTATTTCAGTTCACTTTTTTTTTTTAACCTAAAAAAACCAAAAGAATATGTGATGCATTTCTTACAGAAAGGTTTTTCCATCAGGACTGATGTTGTAAAAAAAAAATAAAATTCTAATATTGTGCTGCAGTGCATTTGAAGTTGTCATCGTTTTCAAAAACTCTAAAATCCCTCACCCAAACTACACCTATATCAATGCACAGCAAAAGTATGTCATCATGTATTCAAGGTATCAACTCACTCTTAGTTTGAACTAAATATGAAAAAAATAGAATGTAGACAAAATGGGATCACTTGCCCAATGATGGGGTTAAAAAAAAAAAATTAAATAAAAGCTCAATGGATTACATTAGATAATATAAGTGTAGCTCATGACGAGGCCAATGAGGCAAAAGAGTCAGAGGGTCCTCACCAGCAGGCTCTTCTGGGTAAATGTGAGACTACCTTCGGCGGCCATGACGACAATGAACGGGAAGAAAGAGAGGATGTAGAGGAGGCTGCCACTCAGTGCAGCGATGTAGGTCTTGTCAAAGAAGGAGCTGATCATGTAGCTGAAGGCGATTATGCTCAAGCCATAGTCGCAGAGGTACAGAAAAATGAGGGAGGCGTCACTGTGCGGCATGATTTTGCCGTACTTCAGCAGCAGTGTGAGGATGACGATGGTCAACGCCAGATAGGTGGTGCACTCCAGGAACCAGGCGAAAAAGTGGCTGAACGGGTTGACTCCCATCATTTTCATGTACTGTGTAGAAAGCAAGAGTAGGATAAGAAAACTGAAATATTTACTCCTTTAAGGATAACAGCATTTAGAAATGAGTGTGATACACACGTGATATTAAAAAGTAGATAAATAAAAGGAAATAAGTGGAAGAAGTTTTTGCTATTGCAGAGACATTTCAACGGAAGTAATTATTTGCTAATGATTCTGGATATTGGATCACTTCTTAGAAAGAAGAACAAAAAGTGAAAAAGGCACTATCATAAGCAAAAATAGCAGAACCAGAAAGCCAGAGAACGTGTTCAATGCAAAATTGCAGTGATAGGGTTTTCAAAGCAGGGAAATACATCACCTCATGTAGTCTGAGCTCTCGCTCATGCACTAGTTTTTTCACGAAATCAGCCATAAACAGAACCCAGGCGATCATCAGCATGAGAGGGAAGACAAAAGAGATGCCCTCCAGGTACCTGGGGAACACAGCGGTGCCAATTGTCAATCAAATTTCTTGAAAACGGAAGATTCAATCTGAATCAACAACAGCAGATGAAAAGGCCCATCATTCAGTCACAGGCTTGTCAATCAGTGGAGGAGCAATATTGAGGGCATGTTGGGGGGTTTTGACAGTTACAATCTAATCCTTGTGTTACTTACACAAATAAATGCCTCTCTCTTTAATTTTATCATTTTTACCCTCTCGTATCAGGAGCCTCATGCGCCGGATTTTAGCGCAGGCTGCCTCATATAAAACATTTCCGTATCTCTGAGCTATCGTGTCAAAATTTGTGCTGCTGAGTAATAAATCAGCGCAAGCAAAAGGCGAGGATCTTAATATCTTACAGCTGGTCACAAGGCAGCCAGCCAGAGACAGTGACCTGCCGGTGTTTCTTAGATGAGATATCAGCACTGTCTCAAGTAGGACCGGAGGGCAAGCACAAACATAAGCATTAAATTCAAGCGTGATTCATTGTCAACAATCTTGTGCGTTGATGCACAAGCTAATGCCAAAGCCACGTTGGACTGGATATGCTCTGCAGGGATAAGTGCTGTTCTTTACAGATGCGTATTAAAAGCCTGAAGGGTGTGTGACTCTCCGCCTGGATATATGCGTAGTCTTCAAAAATGGCTGCACGATAATAGTGAATATTCATGCGCATGGCGCTGAGCCAATTATAATGTGACAGGTTTGCGTGAATGAGTACTTACTGTCAGTCCCAAGTGGCAAATGAATAATAGGAAAGCATGCATTATTCCACATAAAAGTCTGTTCCTCCTCAGAGACACTATTTACCCTTTCATGTTTTCATGCATGCATTCATAAGGGAGTATGTTTGGACTGTGTGTGTGTGCGTTTTTGTGTGTACATCTATGAACTGAGGAAACTCACTCATCTCTGAAATGGCACGGGTAGGGGAAGGGCTGGATCTGTACAGCTGGGTCTGAGACTTTCTGTCCAGCATGGATTTCAATGATGGCCCGATCAATGTTTTCCTGCAGGTAGATGAATCCCCGGTTGTAGCGCATTGTGAGGTGTGATGAGATGTGTGACTCCTTCACAAAGTATGGGTTCCGGACTCTGTCCGTGCGCATGACATTGTCCATGTGCATTCGGATGGTGTAGCTGACGTTGGGAGGCAGAGTGGAGGAGGAAGCATCCTCTTCTTTGGGAAGCTTGAAAATGACACCTAAAGGAGAGAATGTATCTTCTCGTTAAATACAGGTCTTTTCAAACTTGCGATCTCTAACCATTCTGGTATGACCTGTTGCCGAAAAACAACAACATTTCTGCCTACTTGTTTTGTACTTGTAGGTCCAAAAAACAATAACTTTAAACACATTATGAAAGGTTAATACATAATAAAAGTGCTATCAGAGTATCTACAAAACATTGAGTGAAACCATCCTTTCCTATATTAAACATTTTCCTTGCAGCGTTAAAGCTGAAAAAACAGAATACTACTACACTGAGTGTCTGCTGTAATTTGGTGGCATTTAACAGAGCAGTGAGCTGAGCACCATAAACAGAAAAGGTTTACAAAGCAGGAATCACCCATATTTTGGAAATGTTCACAGCTCGGTATGGAAATACTGAATATGCCTGAGCTGAAATGTGATATCCGAATCTCTATTTTGAGGAATGTAGAGCAGGAGATGAATCAGCAAGTTTTTCAATGTATTTGGAGCATTTTCTTATAAAAGTGTTGACATTTTTTTTTACATTTTTTCACACTGAAGTATCAGTATTCTGTATTCTGACTTAGAATCTACTCAAAGCAAAGGAAACTAAAAACTAAAAAGATTCCAACAAGAATCTTGAACTTAAATGACGAAAAACGGGCAACTTTTCCTGAGGAAACTCTGAAGCGTCCGCATTTAAACTCACAATAAGCTTCAGTGACAGCTTTAACACTAACAGGGATACAAGTGTTGTAAAAACTCACAATCACTGCCCAGTGAAAGGCAAATTAACAACCAGGACGGTGATAAAACTGAGCTATGGCACTCTGTTGGGCAGACTAATGGCTAATCTACTGGGATTCTGTTTAACACATGGAGGAAGTCCAATCCCGGATATATGTGACAGCTTTTGTATGAAGTGGTACAAATCCATCCCAATATTCACTCACTTGCATAGAGATCACGGTTTTTGGCGAGCTCCTCAGCTTCTGCGTTCAGCTGGTCGGCCAAATCGTATCCACGGTAACGGTCAAATTTGATGCAAGACGAGATGTCTACCATCAGGGTGGACAAGGTGCTGATCTGATTGAGTATGTCTTTGTTCTGCTCCAGCAGCAAAGTCATGTTAGCTGTGAAAACAAAGAGATTTTAAAAGTGTGCCGACAAGGTTAAAGCAACTCCCAGTGCAGTTTCAGCGCCGCGTGTGTCCTTGTTAATGCTTCATGTTGAGCTGTATCCGAACAAAGGTGGTCTGAAATATGAAAATACAGTCTGACAGACCCAACTAATCAAATGAAACACATGCAAGCTAATGCGGCCTGTTCTATAACGCTAAGGAGCAGACCCATTTTCTGATAGCGTGGATATTTTACAGGTAATAAGCGAGAGAGGAATATAAAAGCGAGCCTGGTATTTGCAGCTTACAAAAGTAAGACCTTCAAACGCTCACTCACAGAAAGTGCTGAGCGTCTCCTTCATTCTACCGACATTGATGTCTGTCTGCATCTCAATGAAATTCTTCACAAAGGAATTGCTGAGGGAATTCTGAGGGGAGAGAGAGAGAGAGAGAGAATGTGAGTGGAAGGAACGAAGAACAACATCAGGATTCAGCTGCAGAAACTCATTGAAGACCACTGCAAAGTTTATCAGGAGATTTTTCAGGCGACAGCAAGCCAGTGAAAATAATCAGATACGGAAGGAAGACAGTTCTGAGTTTTCATACCTGCATCATTGGCAAAGTGTGGCCGAGTACTTGGGCAGACTTTACGATGTACTCTGAGGAATCAAGCCACTCCTGGGAGTATTTCCTTAGATCTGCAAACTCCTGCAAGGTGGCATTGGCCTGGGCAATGACAACACAAGGAGAGAAATTTGTAAAATTCCAAGTGTCAATATTGGCAAGATTTTATGACCTGGTTTCAGCAAGGTTTCAGTAAACGCTAGACAAACTCAAATTTACTTCAAATGTAAACCTAGTTACAGTAGAGCTGCAGGGTACAGTGCAAAAGTTTGAATTTGTTGTTTATAAAATGCAAGATTAAGAAAAAAAAAAAAATGGAAAGAAATTGATACTGCAAATTATATTACAGCAAATTAAGTAATTGGGGGGGGTTGCACTATATACCTTCTCCATTATAGCCCTGGTTGTAGGTGTGTCAGGTGTGTACAGGATTTTCCCCATCAGCATCGGTTTAAGGAAAGCCCAAGCGATGGCTCCGCCTGTGGTGTTGACCATGTCCAGATACATGTTCATGCAGAACGGCGCTATAAAAACAAAAAAGGAGAAGCTGCATTAGCCCACAAAACATACAAAATTAATGCCAATTACTTTAGTTCTGGTAAGACTCAGGAAGTGATCCCCTGTTTCAATAGTTTTAACAGGTCTTTTACGAACTGTCATATTTTTGATTATTAAATTTTACTTGGAACAAGATCAAGGAGAACCAATGTTTTGAATTTTCATCCAAACTGGGTTCATGTGAATTGTTGTGGCTGGTGTTTGTTCTTGTTTCAGGTGTCTTATCACCCTACCCAGTATCTGTCTCAGCTGATCTCTTACCTTTGTGTCCATATTTGCACCATCAAATCTGTCAAACCTGCCACCTGGTCATTTCTAGTCTCTTGTCTGTTCTCCTATCCTCCTCTCATCGTTTTAAATATGAAGCAATAGGATCTAGAAAATACACAATCTTGCATTTGAACACTGAACGCATATAAAAAAAACAAACGTACTGGCATTTCGGGGAAGCTTGAACCTCTCAATCATCTCCTCCCTCTCTGGGGTGTTGGGGATGGAAGGGTTTGACTCGGACTTGGGAGGGAGTTGGGAGATGCCAAACAAAGCCAGAATGCCGTTGCTGCATAAAGCTCGGGAGAGGGTCACAAATGTTGCCCTTCTGGAAACACCTGTCATCTGTCCTCTTGACATCTGGGGAACAAATGAGTCCTAAAAACCAAGGATGTACTCATACGTTTTTACACATGCCCAAAGACATAGATATGAGAGTAATTAGTGACTCTAGAATAGTACGTGTTGGAGAGTGATTGTGTTTTTCTCAGTTTTAGCTCTGCAATAGACAGATGATCTAGTCTCTTAAATACTAGTCTGGACACGTCTGGTACCGTATGAATCAATGGGGGATAAAAACTTTTTTTTAAATATTGTGTGTATTTAAAGTGTTTTTAATGTGGAAAATAGTTATGAAAACACATGTAGATTTATTTGCTTCATTTATTCAAATGAACTCTAAAAATTGTTTTTTATATCAAATACTGAGGCAATCAAAAAGGGATTTACTGCATTTAATTTGTCACAAAGCCTCTAATTAATTTAACTTTTTAATGAAGTCCCAACCAAATTATTGACATAGTGAGTTGTAAAAAAAAAAAAAAAAAATGAAAAAGTGGAAGCAAACAGCATCATGAACACAGCAAAGTCGCAGGTCAAAGGATTGTGGAATATGTCATTACTAGCTTTTTGGCGAGCTCTAAGTTTAGATGCCCCCAAGAACTGACAATGGGTGAAAGATTGCAAAGTAATGAAGGGAACCCACTTGGTGAAAATTATTGTTGGATGCCAAGTTGAGATCTTCGATGGATTGCAGGTAGGACTGCAGCTGACTGACGGCTGGAAGAATCCTGGTCATGGTTTCTGTTATGACCTCTACCATTTGAAGCATGACCCCCACCAGCGTCTGCGATTCTTCAGACAACACCATCTGAAACGCCAAAACATGCCTCCACGGTTTAATTTCCTCAGGGTGGAACTGTTTTCTTCTTGATGCATTTTATTTACCAAGTACATTGGACCTTTTCTCATGTTTCTAATAATGGCTTACTAAATATTTCAACACGACAGCAGCGAGTCAATACTTTGACTCTGTTTAGTTATCTTGCTGGGATGGTTTCGGTCTTGTTATTTTACAAAAGCAAAGATTCAGTGCAATTTAGTTTAATGTGAAATTGAAATTGTAAAATTGAACCCTTGCATACTATAATGCAGTTTTTATCTCGATGATAGTATTTTGATGAGGGACTTTGGATGGGTAAGTTATCTGCTATTTCTTTAAGTTTGAAGAATAAAACTTTGTGGAGAGAAAGAAAGGAAAAAAAAGAAAAGAAAAGCAAACTACTGTCCCAGTGAGATTGTCACTGCATGTGAATCATTTCACATGAAAAAAGTTCAGCTACCAATGAAACATGAGAAATAAGAGTATTACTTGAAGTAATGAGAGTAAACATCTTACCTGGTAAATGAGTTTCTCCAAGTTGACATGCCGAGCAATCAGCAGTGAGAATGTGTACCACTGTCTAACAGACATGGAGCAGAAGGTCTGGAAGATGACTGCATCTGTTTCCATCATGTTCACTGATGCTGTGGAGTTGCAGTGGCGCAGCTTCGTAAGCCACGACAGGATCTGTGCCAAAAAGCATCAAGCCGGTTGGGGAATCAGGAAAATACAGCCAACAGAAGCACAGCACAAGGTACCATTCTGAAAAAATATAGATATGAGCCACAGTCCAAGAGCCTAGTCATATCCTTCTATCTTCAGAATGACAGTCAACTATAGGTGAACATTTCATCACAGGGTCACACGGGGAAGCAAACAACCACACAAAGGCAAATTTACACCTGTGCACACATCAAACAAACACATGCATAGAGAGAACATGAAAACTCAACTGTTTGAGCTCAACTGGGATATAGAGTGATATAGAGATTTCAACTACTTCACTGTTTCCCTTGTAATGGTGCTAAAATAAAAGCATATTCTGAAGCATTTTCTCCAAAGCCTAAGGTGAGAGTACAGTGTGAACTCTTCTTTTCCCCGAGTGTTTCTCTTCAGACTAAAGTTGGCAGAAGCCTGTTGCTTTCCGTCTGCAGACTATTTGATTATATAAGTATCTTTAAAAAGTTGGCTGACTTTCACTATAGCTGGTTGTTTAGTTCTGTTTAGCGCCACTCAGTGGGTCAATTAGAAGCAACTGGTATTTTCAATTGAAGAATTGAAGTTATTATCTCTCAGTTCTTGCAAGGACATCTCACAGTTTGGACTGTGGGTTCAAGGCTTAACACCCTTGGTTTGACTAGTAATGCTGATACTCAAAATTATTTTTTCCCTCTTAATTTTGGAGAAAAAATCTTGACGAAAAGAAATAGGTGGAGGGTAAATCTATTTATCACTTTATCAAAACACACTATTTTAGAGAAGAATTTAAGGTACATGTAACAAAAAATTTATTGAAAGTAAGTTTTTTGGGAAAACCATTGGTATAATAGTTATAAAAGTTTCAGACTATTTATAAAAGCTTGTAGAATATTAGAAATTAAAATCATCAGACTAATACAAAAACTGTGTTTTTAATGTGTGCCAGATTGTAATAATAACATTCTAAGATGTGAAAAATAATAAAACACTCAACTTTATCATTGATGGATCTTAAATGTAATGATATCCAACACATACATAGAAGAGGAAAAATGTTGGTAACACAGGCTTAAATGTATATATGTATATCCAGTCCAGGAGCAAAATATGAGTGTACTCATAGAGTGTGTGCCTCACCTCTAAAATGTTGTTTGGTAGCGTGGTTTCCATCAGCAGGTTCAGAATTTGAGGATCAAATATCATATAACGCTGAACATCCAGAACAAATGCTGTTTTGTTCCTCAGTAGCTCCCCGACTGTCACAGTTCCTGCAAAGACCAGACCAATTGCTTTTGCTAGTTAAATTGATTTTCACTTCTGTTTCCTTTATTCCATCTCATCAAGTTAACTCTGTTAATGAATTCTAAATTTAGCAGGATCTCAGCAGCATTTTTCACCATTGAAGAGGTGCACTTAAGCAGCTGCTTCACGTTGGTCTATGTGTAGCTTTTCATTCATATTGTCGGACGTCAGCATTTGATTCTATTCTAAAAGATCACACCCCCATGCATACATTGCAGCCTCTTCCAAAAGGACTCGTTTATAGACTGAAAGAGTACAGAGTTGAATCCCATCACTTTTTTCTGAAGGAGTCGCTGGACACAGTTACAAGCAGGAACTGCACTGATGTAAACCATGAATAGCACATTTCTAACAACCAAGGATGGGAGCAAAGAAAATGTAAAATAGTGACATGAAATGAGTCGTCTGGTTTGGAGTTTTCCAGCTAATTGCAAGAAAAAGCTGCACATCTAGATAGAACATTGATCACTGCCGTAAACCTGAATACAAGACAGTTCAACATTTACTTTTTGGAACAAAATACATGAAAAAAATCATATAAGGAATCATATTTATTTTTAGAAACCTACAATTATATGTATCTTGCTCAATGACAAGTTTAAAGTATAACAATAATTTGGATATAGTCTGAACTCTTTCTTTCACAGGATCACCTCAATTTTCATATCTTAAAATTAATTAATCCCGAGATAAAATACGATGCGGTCACAGCTGTGATATAAACAAAGTCTCACCTGGTGAGGTGATATTATCTCTCATAGAACGCAGGTTGTTCATGTCAAGGTTCAAATTCTCAGTAAACACGGAGGTCCTGTAAAATACAAATGCGACACATGAATTAAT
The DNA here is from genome assembly GCA_900302745.1 of Parablennius parvicornis. Lineage (NCBI taxonomy): Eukaryota > Metazoa > Chordata > Actinopteri > Blenniiformes > Blenniidae > Parablennius > Parablennius parvicornis. The sequence goes on from OMNM01000077.1 coordinate 20,013, forward strand.
ATGAATTACAGAGAGCATTTATTAACATAACTGTCGTAATATAGGACATGCTTTTCAAAGGGCTACTCTCTAAGAATCAAGACAACTGTACCAGTTTGCGTGAACTTTATAGGTCTTGGGATCTCCAATGACAGTCTGGAAGATGACGTCAGCCAGAGTATTGGGGTTTATCAGTAGACTCTCGATGAGGGTCTGCAGGCCGGGCAGAATGCTGTCACAGAGCTGACCAGGCTGTATGGAGAGGTTTTCCATCAGCAGGCGCACAGAGTCCGTAGTCTCCAAGACACACACCTACAACAGATACATTCAAATCAGAATAATTAAGCCCTATTGCAAGGGAGGGTTATAATTTATATAACAAAACGGTTAAAAGAAAAACTCACTGTACTTTGCAGGTACTTCATTATAAAAGTTTTTATCTCACTTAATTTTTTTGATAAACATTTTTGCGGCGAAAGAAACTTTATTAATACAGAAAAAAGGAAGCCTCAGTGAAAAACATTTTGTTTTAAATCAACAAAATAATGTAATGTGTTTCTGTTAATGATTAATGTTCACTGGATTCGAAAATATTAACAGATGGCTCACATTGAACTTTCACTGCTGTGGATGAGTATAATTAGCACAATTTTCGTTTTATATTTTTGTAAGTTTTCGGTTTTTTGCATCAGACCGAGACACTAAAATCGTCACAGTAAATATTGGAAAAATAACACACTAGCATCTAAGTGAATGCTCATCAAAAGCCCTTCAAGTCATTATTCTTGCTCCCAGCCATTTATTTTTTTCTCTATAGTAAAAAATACAGCTCGTCCTAGCAAAGAAACTAATACAAATTATTCAATTATGCCGTTACTACAGTGTGTTCACCTGCAAATAATTTAAGTAAACCAATGTATATTCATATATTGAAAATTGATAATATTTTGTGTATTTTCAATGAAGAAATATTGTGATAGTATGAAGAACGTATGTCATTTAAAGGGTTAAAACGAATTGTAATGTGTGTATTTGGTATCTATGATTAGGCATAATCTTCATTTACAAAATCAAAAGTCAACTGGAGTAGAAAAATTAAACAGCATGACTTGATTTATCTTTAATATTGATAAGTACTAGTATTGGACCAAGAACAAGAAAGATTCAATTATGGAATGAACCCATCTTGCTGATATGTACCATCGCTTAAGCAATTGTTGTGTTTTTGTGAAGCATATTATTTTCCCCTCGATTAGATTTTTTGTTTAACATTTTTTTTGAAAAGTCATAAAAGTATATCATTGATTTTTTGGTATTTTTGTTTATTGCGCAAGATGAAATACCATGAAAAAGAGCATTTATTTCAAACATAATAGGGGGATAGGAGACCTTCTACCTTTCAGTAATTTTTATCTAGTATTTGTTCTTGCTTGTTGGAAGATAAATAAATGAAAATGTCACAGTTAATGCAGATACCTGGGAAGTCAGGCGCTTGAGCTGCTCTTTGAAAAGTGGGTCTGACGGGCTGATCTGGAGGAGCACGGCCATTGTTTGGAAGGTCTGCTGCATTAGCATCAGGTTGTCTGGAGAAAGACAGACAGGGGGAGAGGAAGGGACATTATGGTAAGAGAGATGTTATTACATACAAGAGCCTCAGAAAGTAAGGTCTGCGAGGTGACAGAGCGACATGACATCCCACTGGGCTTCATTAGGACTTGCACCATTACAGGGCATCGTCGTCAGGCAGTGAGCAGCAAATGATGTGCTTACAGTGAAATCCTGTACAGGACTGACGGGGGCCAAAAGGGCCAGAAGTACTAGGTGCTGTCGTGCATTAAAACAAATCTGACAAACCCCGAGAAAGGCACCACCACAGGCAGAGAGCTGTACTGACAGAATATTTAATTAGTCCAAAATTAGATTCTGTTGATGTTTAATCTTAGACTGTGCAACACCTAGAGGCCATTGTAATTACAACAGTTTCCTGTGTGTGTGTGTCTGTGTGTGTGTTTACACACCCAAATTATGGAATCTCGTTGTCCTTGTGTGAACAAAAAACAAACTGCTGCAAAGCCATGCAGGCATGTATAAAGTTCAGACTAAGATTCAGGTCAGGTTAAGGTTAGTTTAGAGTGGGTTCAAAATTATACTAAAGCAAGTCAATATAATGTCCCAGAAAGATATGAAAGCACTGTAGGTGTGTGTGTGAGAGAGAGAGAGAGAGAGAAATATGAGCGGTGTGTTGCAGAGGAGTGAATCTGCTGCTGCTTACAATGTGATTTCCGTGCACTAAAAACATTATCACATAAGCACAGATGCAAATTAAAAGGAGGTCATAGATGTCCACTTGTGTGAGTGCGAGGGGAGACGTTTAGCGAGGGTGGACAGGATAAGTGATTGAATTCTACTTTGCTAATGAGATTTAAAAAGGTGCTGAGTGGCTTTCTGCTGGAGATGGGCCATATGGCCTCGGGCTCTTTGGGAGCTCACGCTAAGCTGGTGCGAAGTCTTATTCCTCATATCTGCAGAACCAATTTTGTAGCGCACAAATCACGGACACAATAACAGCATTAGTAGAGTGCTTTATGGTTTTCTCAAGATCAATAGCAGTCAAATAGAAGTCTGACAAAAATCAGAGAAGAGCGAGCCTCTGTTCCTCGCCGTTTGACTGTTTAATGGTGCATTGTGCTTATACACAATGTCACAGTCAGCACGTAGGCACAATGCTGCAGCATCACTGTGACTTCCAACAGCACTGCAACAATTAGCCTGAGCATTGGTGGGAGGGAGTTCACAGTGTAGTCAGTCAGTAAAGTTAGCATTCCTTTGGGGAATCTCCATTTAACTAATGAGAGTACATTTGTCATTATAAAGCTGCTCTTGGACCAAGAAGCCGATAACTGTCTGCACTGAGTCAAAGAGACACTAGATCTGAACTGTTAAGTTACCTTGAGATTCATTTGCCAGCACGTTGGTGAACTGTTGTATCTCGAAGGAGAATGGGAAGCCAGCAGGAAGCATATTAACGGCGCTTGCCAGGAGATGCAGTGATGACCTGAAGAAAATTCAATACAAACTGTTTATGGAGGAGAAGGTGGCACAAGTTTCAAATTGGTTCGTTTGATTGATAAAGCAACTTGTTGAGTAAAAGTACAAGCAACTTACATGTCAAATAGGTGAGGATCGGTGAGGTAGGAGAAAACACCAAGAGCAACATCAACAGTCTGTTCTGCAGTGTTATTCCATCCAATCTGCATTTCATTCATGACTCCATTGACGACAACACCCAGGTCCGGATTGGTGAAAAGCACATGAGCTGTTTCCAGAAGTTCTTCCGTTGTAGGAGCCACGGAAAGGGCTTCAAACATGGCTGGGTAGTCGATGTAAAAAAGATCTATGAAGTCATCCATGGGTTCTCTGGTCATCATCGTCATTTGTGCATCGCGTCTTTGTCTAACCCTCATTTTGTTATGATCGCCGGCCATTCCTGACGTTAATCTACCAAATTGATGGTCCACGGGGGGGTAAAAACCACCAGTGCTTAACAGCTGACTGAGCATCGCAAAAGTATTTTCAACCAGGCCTTCAATCAGTTCTGCATTTTCTGGCTCATGCATCATTGTCAGGAGAGAGATGGCAGGCTTAACAATGTCTGAGATATTTGGAAGAGCCACATGCAAGAGTTCCAGTCCAGACGCCTCAGTGGCGGACAACCAGACGAGCATTTCGGTCACCTTCTCTATGATCAAGTTTGCTTCACTGGATTCCAGGAGTTGCTGCATGTTTTGGTAAGCTCCAGGGTCGTCCCCGAAGATCTTCATGTCAATCATCAGTTTCAAAATTGCCCTCACCACCTCTGCAATAGACGCCTCATCAAAGTTGGAAAAATTGTCCCACATCATGGACATCATGTCATTTGAGGTGATGTTTGTGCAGCTCAGGAAATCCATTGTCGCCTCTCCAAGGAGATCCTCCAGGGATCTGTTGTCGTGGGCCAGATTTCCGTTTGTCAAAATGTGGCCAACAGCGCTGACGAGGCAGTCAGTGTAGGGCTTCAAAAAGGGCGCTTGCACAAGCAACTCATTGAGGAGCATGGTAATGGAGGACAGACTGTAAAAGACAAAAAGGTAATTTCACCATTTAGATCATTTTCATTTCTAATGGTGCCATGTGCCACACATGTGCCAAACAAAGCTAACCAGTAGGCCCAGTCCACGATGCAAAGTGTGAAAATTACAAAGAAAACATCACCTTTTGTATTTCAATAGAAGTAAATGCTGTTCTTTATTTGATCACACTATTTTAGTAAGAGGAACTGACATAAAACAACAACGTGACACAAGCCAAAACATCAGCGATGGAGCATTATTGAAATAGCAGTTGCATCAAAGCCATTCTGTCAGGGGGATTTTTCTGAAAACAAACAAGTTGAAGACAACTGAAAATGTGTCTCTTCAGGATCAATAGGCTTTGTCAACATTAGCCTGAAAAGAAACAGTGCAGACTGGATTGGGAGAGCAGTCAAATCATGTATTGTGAAATTGTTGCGCAATATTGTTTGAAATAGCAAAATACTGAACTTGCAATTACCTGTCTTTTTTGGGGTTGTTTTCATTTAAGTTATAACACTGTGATTTTACTGCTTTGCCTGCTTTATCAACATCAAATTAGGCTGTTCATGGCCCCTTGAGTATGACGAGTTTTTCACCCCTGATCTAAATTGGCCAGCGTTCTTCATCTACAAATTTTTTTTACACCAATTCACAGTTTTGCTATTTTATCTTTAATGACATACTATGTACAGCCTGCCCACTGTGATCAATGAGTTATATATATCAACTGGATCGATTCCTTGAAATACGCAGAAAGTGATCTTTATAACGGTGCCATTCTCATATTAAAGCTGCCATATAAAGGGAAATCAATTTTAATAGGATGCCTCAGCTTGTGGAATTGTACTTAAGCTGCTATCTGTGGTGGCCGGCCTGTTTTTAAGGGAGACTTTCATGAAATGAATCAGGCTAAATGCAAATGTGATCACAGTTCCCTCTGCAATTAGGTACAAACCAAATTGGTTTGAATGGTACGTTGTGGTTAATGTTGTATGTTGTAACAAATGGACCAGTAAGTTCATGGTGAGTTCAGACTCGGCATAGAATTCAACAGGGATGCAGAAACAGTTTTACAAAGAACTGCAAACAACATCTGCAAATGTCACGTTCAGGATGTTTGTTTTATGTGATATAACGTTGAGTCAATAATAATTCGTTGATCTGCCACATGTACGTTCTAATGGGTTGTTTTTAATCATCTCTTTTGTCACCATTTTCATTGCTGCATGGTTGATGATAACTTGAAGATGTGGTCAGAGAGGCCACAAAAATCGGAATAACGCACTCTTTTCCTGTTGTGCATAACAAACAGCCTCAGCGGAAAGCACGTTGTGTTCACACTGACACCATGATGATCGAGCTGACCTGTTCTGCAACTGCATGTTCTGGAGCTGGTTGAAGAAGTGATTCTCTGCCTCGGGGCTCAGAGGCTGGCCTGCAAGTGAGGAGACCTGGCTGTACAAACTCATAAACAGCTGCTCCATCACAAGTGTGCGGTTAACGCTGACTTTGTAAACACACTGTGCCATCGCCCCAATCCTGTCTGCCGTGGCGCTCACGTTGATTGGTCCCGCCTCCATGTACTGCACAGACAAACACACAGCAAACGAGGACAGCTAGAAACACACACTTTTCTCTGTGTACACACTGCCACCAAGTGGACAAACTATTATTTGCATTTGAGCAGGAAGATGCATATTTTATTATCACGATACCTGCATGAGAAACAAAAACACTATCCTATCAAGTTTCTACTCACACTCATGTTCAAGTGGGAGTAGACGGTCTGAGCTGTAGCATGAGCTTCCAAAACCGGCTCCAGTCGGAGCTCACACCACATTGCCATACTCGCGTTGCTTAACCCCGCTGCCTGCCTCACTGGCTCCCATGCCACGAGAACTTGACTGCACTCCAGTGTGCCATTAGCCTAGAGGGAAACAAAAACACAAGCATCTGATCATGTTTCATGTGTGCTAAATTGGTCCGTTTAGCCAGAGATGAACAAAAAGTCTGAGACACAATCGAGTTTCAATGGGATGTATACAGAGATAAAGAAAAGGGCAGCAGTCTCACACAAGTATTGTCCCTTCTGACATACACACGCACACATGCACACATGCACGCATGCACACACACACTGTAGCTGATGTATATCGATATTCATTAAGACATTGTTAACAATACTGAGCTCCACTACACAGTATATGTTCTCATATAATGTAAAATACCAAGCAAAGTAACCATTGTGCAATTCAGAATAAAAAATACTATGATAGTCAATATAATCATTATTATTTATGCACTTTAACATCTCAGATAGCAGTTCTTGGCTCTCTGGATTTAAATCAACAGTATGTCCTTTCAACATTTCCTCTTATTTCACACTTCAATCTCCTCCTGCCTCTGTCATTGTTGTATCATGTGTTGTATGATGTGGTGCTATTGCCCTGCCAAGGGAGTGAAGATTAGCTCTGGCTATGATCTTTCATATTTACATGTGTATATATGTTATCATATCCTGTCCCTTTTGAGAAATGAATGCAAATGTAGTCATTTACAAAGTCACAGTTAGTGGCTGAACAGTTAGATATTCTACCACTGTCATGTCTACATAGTGAATGAATCTAGTCAGGCTGATTTTTCAGCTTTCAATATGCTTATCGTTTTATTGACGGGTTTTTTTTTCTCAATTAATAGTTGGAGATATAGATATCACAATTGAAAGTTTAAGAACTTCTGCTGGGACTGGTTGGGAATACCATCAAAATATGTTTTTCTTTGGTCATATATCTGTGATACCTCATGTTTGGTGCATTTTTTTTTTTTTTAAGCTTTCTCAGACATAAGTTGTGACAGAGGTAAATCTCAGCAAACCTTCAGTAAACACTTTACGTCAAGAGGTTGTGAGTGGAATGTTGACCAGCAAAGTCAAACATGCATTGTTTTAAAGTTATCCATCTTAAAGACTGCTGAAGGAAAAAAAAAGTAAATGCACAAAGGTCTCTGGAGACAGGTGGGACAGATGGAGATTAAGGGACAAAGAAAGACACACCCGCCTGTCAAACACTTGAACCTGCTGCTACAATAGATACCGTGTGAGGAGAGCTGGACAGCCTATTGTTACATGCATGTATGCATTAAGATTCCTGCCATGATAACGTAACTCTGTTTTCCACCAAACTCTTTCCCTCCCCACGCAGTAAAAAAGGTGCAGCACAATGTTACTGTACAAAGGTTGACTGGCTGAGAACAAAGACTAACCTGCTGAGCAGCTTTCACTGTGTTTTCAATGGCACCCTGCATTTTTTCCGAGACGAGAGTGAAGTCGAAATCACTGCTGTTCACAGAGTGAGCCATTTCTCCTATCAGGGTAGCCAGCGGCAGATGAAGGCTTTCAATGAACCCTAAAAAAAAAAAAAAAATTGTTGGGTCAAACATAACTAGCATTACTTTTAATGTTAAAAGCTAGTATGATTCAATCCATTGGTGAAAATTAATTTGCAAAAAAAATACAAATCAGTTGATATTTGCTTAAGGGACATGTAAGACATTTTATACTTCATCTATGTTCTCACCATTTTCTGCATCCATGGTCTTCACTTGGCTTTTTATGATTTTCTCCATCATTGGGATAACACATGGGACATGGTCCCACAGGTCTGTGTCTTTGAGGGTCCACAATAAAGACTCCAGCATCCGTGCAAATCTATTAGAGGAATAAATGAGAAAAGGGAAATCTTACTTATGATCTTAAGTACATACAAAGAGTGCTGATAATAACTGATTATATATTTGAGCATGACATTGCTAAAGTAATGTTTCCAAAAATAGTAACAGGCATGTTTTCTGCAGTTTGGATTGGCAGGTTACTTTATACATAGGGTTCTACACGGAAACAATCAAAGTGCTGCCAGAGGCTCTTTGTGCAACCTTATTACCAAGTTGACTATTAGCTTTAAGAAAAGCTGTACTCTCCAGTGTCACTCTTCCTGGGCCTGAATACGTCTTTCTGACAGCAACATCAAAATATGTCTGTTCGTAACACAAAAGGAGCAACAGCAGGTTTGTATTAACTGAGGCTTAGTTTATCTTTAGGTTACATATTTGCATGTCTGTTGTTCTTCTCAGCTGTTTATTTTTTTTTTCTTATGTACTTCACAAGAAACTAATTCAACATCAGCTGAAAACCAGCTGAAAACCAGTCCAAAAACACTAACATAACCCAGCCATATGCACAATTTTAGCATCAATAAAGAAAACATGTAAATGTGATGAATGAGCCGCTTTGTAAATCAGCTCCTCCATTTCATAAGCTTTTGCGAGAA
>OMNM01000077.1:31944-44902 GCA_900302745.1 Parablennius parvicornis
AACAAGGCTCTCGACTCTCATGAGGATGTGGAGGGAAATGTTGCGCGATGAAGCAAAACTCATTTCTGGGTGGAAGATCAGACTCAGTGAATCTCGGGCGATTTCCAGGATGTTCTGTTGTACAGGAGGCAGCGGGTGTCCCGTGGCTGTGGTCATCAGATGCATGGTGGTTTGGACTGCTTTCAAGATGGCAGCTGTGAAGGCTTCACTCTGCAGCCCACCTGATTCAGCCAAGGTTACAGCTTCACTGAGGGACTGTGTGATATTGTTAATTATGGAGAGGTAAGCCTGCTCATCACCACTGAGAAACAAAGGCAGCGTTTGCAGCAAGTCCTGGACATCTGTCAGACGTGAAGACGCTGGGATGGAGGAGTTTCCCCACTGCAGCATGTTTGTGAACACGAGCGGGACACTGGGCTGTTTCATCCAATCCTGGATGAGTCCGAGATAGAGTGCGATTTGGTGTTCAGTTAAAGACAGAAATGTTTGGTCAAACAATTGATATCCCTGCATCATATTCTGATATTCTAGGTTCATTTTGATTGAATCCCAAATAGCATCAAGAATCTCGACAGATGCCAAGCCAATCATCCTCAATCCTGCGCCATCTATTGGATACTGTAGATTTTTCATCAAGTACTCAATCTTGTTGGTGATAAACATGGAGAGGTTTGTCTGCGACAGCTGCATGGTCACTTGCATCTGTGCGATGTGGAAGAAAGGCTGAAGGAACTCCGAGGCCGAACTGTTCCTGGTGATGTTTTCCAGTTTTTCCAAGTACCATCCCACAAGCTGGAGATACACACTCTGAGCTTGCGCAGGGTCTTTCATCAAGGTGACGTTAAGCATTGTGTCTGGCTCTATGCTGGCAATGAGGTGTATGAGGCCCTCCACCACTTTGATTTCTCTCATGATCTCGGGAGAGTTGAGTTGGGTCTGATCGAGGACTGTCTTGATATTGGACAGGGTGCTGCTCAGGCTTTGCGCGAGAATTCTGTTTGGGCTTGAATTGAAGTTAACTTGGAGGATGTCACTGATAGTTTGGCTGACAATTTGCGGGATTAAAGACAGGATGGCTCTGTGGTCATAGAGAGCGGGCACTTGTGTCAGAAACACACTGAGTCTGTTCACCAATCTCGTCACACAATGGACTGTCACTACGGGGTCATCCTGGGGGAGAAAACACTGCTGAACGTTGGCAACTTCCATTATGTTTATCATCAGCTCACTTATGTTGGCAGCTCCAGCTTGCGCAACAAAGCCATCTAGTTCCTGGATTGTTAAGCCTGATTGTGTCAGGGCATTCTGGAGACTAGGCACAGTAATATTTGGTGTAGCCATGGCCAATTCGATGAAATTCAGGATTTGTTTGACTATCTCCACAGAAGCAGTACCTTCTGGTGGCAGAAGGAATGAAAAAGCAGTGGATAGTAACTCTTCATTTTCTTCACTCCAGCTCAGCAAACTGAGCTGAGCAATCTCAATGCTGTCATCCCCATTCGCTGAGGTTACTATGTCTAATACCTGATCCAGGAATGTGAAGATCTCTGAAATTTCAGCCATGCAGTTTTGGCCCTCTGTACAATTTGCCACCTGATGCTGCAATTTTTTCAAATCCTGAAGAAAGTAGGTAGCATTCTCTCGGACTTCTTGTGGTAAGATTGCAACAAACTTCATGATGACAACATCCTGTGCAGCATCTGGTCCAATCTGAGTGAGGTTGTGGAGGCCCTCCGGGGTGAAGAGGTGGAGGAAGTCCATGACTAACAGGCTGAGGTCAGTGACCTGAGTTGTACTGAGCTCCCCACTTGGTGACACAAGTTGGTCAATCTTTAGCAGTCGGAAGAGAGAAGTTACAAATTTCTGAATCTCCTGTATGTACAGAGAAATGGCGTCAGCTACATCGGTATTGGGAGAAGCCAATGTGTTCAGCAACTCTGTGGCGGTGAGGATGGCTTCCACAAGACCTGCTGAGGTCTGGTTGGTAAATGGCTGAAGGGCTGCTCTGACATGAGCAAGTCTATCAGGATGTACGCCGCCAAAATAGGTTAGCAGGGAGGTGCCCATGATGTGCGAGAGAGGCAGTGTGAGGTTACTCTCCATGGAGAGGAACTGTATTATCAATCGTTCCAGTTCAGGCATTGTTGGGTCTGACTCATTGAAGGTAAAAATGTGCTGGTTGATTCTGCCAAGCTGAGAGGCCATGTGAAGGGTTGTGTTGATATTTAGTGGAACCTCGCTGAAAATCGCAGGTAGAAGTGGACCCAGGCCTGTGGACTTGAACAGGTTGCTGACGAGTGGACCCATCACGGTGGGATTATTGATGCTTTCGTCCGAGAGAGTAGAAATCTCCTGGACAAACTCATTCAGCTCGTTTATCAAGTTAATCAGATACTGGGAGAGGGCATCTCCACCTTTGATTTCCTGTTTAAGGTAGATGGATGCCAATTGTTTATAGGTGTTGCCATACACATGCTGCAACAGATTCACAGACCCTTTGAGGCAGCTGCAGAGAGAAGAGAGGAAGAGGGCAAAACGGTTTGGAAAATGCAGGACAACAAGTACAACAAAGACAACAATGTGATAAACACATTAGAATTTGCTTTTCTTTTTTCTTGCTCTATGTAAACAAACAAGCTAGTTGGAGTAGTAGCGATCTGCAATGCTTTCTTTGTCTATTCCATTACCAATATTATTTACCAAATCATTAAGTTCATCCTTTGTGTAATTTAGGATAGAGTTTGTATTTTATGTCAACATGAGGATAACAGAAAAAAAAGAAGAATACTATAATTTCAGGACTATGAGACGCTACTCTTTTTACACGCTTTGAACCATGCTGCTTAAACAATGACTCTGCTAACTTAAGAATTTTTACGGGTTAATGAGCTTCATGCTACCAATACATGGCTGATGTGTTCAGGTGCATCACGTAACTCAAACCTTTGTTTTTTTTCTTTTTAAATCTGGTGGGTGTGACTTACATTCAGGTACGCTCAATAGTCCAGAAATCACAGTAACGAACACCATTGCAAGAAGGTGTGACCATTAATATTACGTAACACTTGCTAAGAAAGTAAATGAAAAGTAAATTCTGTAAACAAAGTCGCTGACTTATCATCAGATTAATAGCTGAGAGTCAACAAAAGATTAAATTAAACTCCACTTCATGCAAAGTGAATGCCTCATTCAATAAGCACAATTCACAAGGTTTGGCACTTACTTCACCAGAACATCTGGGCTTTGTGACAATAGTGCCTGAGTCACTGCTTGAGCAAAGGTTGGCCATCTCAAACCAGTATCGCAATGAATAGTCAAACTGGCACTGGCAGAGCCTGAAAGATAAAGCAGAAAAAGTTCACACATCAGAAAAAATGAGTTCTTATTACAAAATTTGAAGGTCTCATCAGAGGGGGCATGAAGGAGAGGAGAGGAGAGGAGAGAAGAGGAGAGAAGAAGAGATTGATCTCACAGTTTGCTGGCTCAGTTGTGACTTCAGGCCTGTAGTTCAAAATCCAGTAAGCCATATGGAAATAGTCCTTTACCGCAGGCCACAGATGACTCCTCTCGATCTTTTCTCCAAGATTCACCATAAACACGACAACGCTACAGGAAAAACAAAAGCCAAAGAATGAGAACACACAACATGAAGGGAGACAAAATCTGCATTGGAAAATTTTGCCTATTATTGACCAAGTTTTTTTTCTTTTGTAATTTACTAAATATGGCATCACTTAAAGCACCTCTTCTGAATGGTTTCAGCAACATCATGGGTGGTATTTTCAGGTATCCAGATCATTAAGTGTTCCCCATCCAGCATGGCGTCCAGTTCATACACAAAGTGCCCAAAGCGCACGCTTCTGTTATACAACTGATGCCACTCAGAGAGGATCATGGGAAGTGTTACACTGAAGTTTGCTCCAACTGTTACAGTGCTGTACAATTCCAGACCCTGGGAAGCATAAAAACAAAGATTAAATGAAGAAAATGTTTATTTTCATTCAGTATTTAATGCATTCCAGTCACTTACTTGTTCCACCAAAATTCCCCAGTGCATCAGCAGGACTTGTTCCAGTTTGGAGCTGTTTTGGCAGATCATTGCTCGCCACACTTCGATCTTTACAGTCTCAGTTGGTAGGAGCCACTCGAATGGACCCACAAATTCTTCGCATGTCACAGAGTCTGACGACATGCCCTGAAGAAGAAAATCAAAAAGCAACACCAGATAAGTGTTTGATCTCTTTATCATCAGCGAAGACTGACGCCACAGAGTGAATGTGACTATTATATATCTTGAGATCTTCAGCAAAGCGACACATGGAAAACATGAGACCATTTAGTGTCAATCAGCCATAATGATGTGTTTGTCTGTCATTTTTACCCCATGTACAATAAATTGAATTGTGTTTTTACACACATTTCCACCCAAACCTGCTTGTTATTATATCAAGTCGTTGATAGCTAATGTTCAACTGGAGATTTTAAGATTTTAATCAGTGACAACGTGAAGTAAACATGCCAACAATGTGTTCATTTACAATGCCTGTCCATTTTTAAATGCGCTTACATTTTCATTATCAATTCATTCTCTTAAAATATGAGTTTTAACTCAAATCAGGTTGATAAACAAACAATGTATTACCTTCATGATTGTTTCCATTACACTGTCCAGAACTCGGTCAAACCACATGCTTGATTCAGATTGATTTGCCAGCAACATATGAACAGTCAGTTTGAGATTTTCAGCATCCATCAGGACACTGTCCAAGATTTCTGCAAAATCAATATGTAGACAACAACCAAGCTAAATACATTTATAGGAGTAAATCTACTACTTATATCAGGATATTCACAAAAATGATCAATTTAAAAGGATATACAAAAATATATTTAACCTTCGCATCAGCAAAGCCATTTAATCCCAAACGGTAGTATTTGGACCACTAATGATACATAGAGGAAACATTTTTTTGAAAATGAAACTCCACCATTTTCATACACTTGGCTTGTGTATTCTAATATGCTTAGTTGAACTCAATAAACAGATAAACAGAGGTTTAAGTTCCTGTTGTAATGCTCAATGTGTAGTGTGCTTGTTAATATGGTTAATAAACAATCCTTAGATTATCATTTACTTATAGATTAGAAGTGAACATGTCTCAACGTCGACTCAACGTTTTCTCAGGCACTACACACAATTTTGAGAACCACTGAGCTAAGCTCTATAAATAGCAAACTTCACATACATTCACAATAATCATGTCTTTCAATAAGTTGTCATTAATCCAACCCCTGAGAATGGGTGTGAACTTTTTCTATTCATGCATTGCTCACAAAGTATACAATTTATCTTCAGGGTTAACAACAGTGGCTAATGGAGTACATGACATCAAATGTAAAACCTGCACCTGACAGTGAGACATGGTGTGTGTGATAGACTCACCATCAGCAGCATTCAAAGCCAACGTCACTGTCTTCATGGACTGAAAGCCAATTCTCAGGATGTCCTGTACAGCCCTATCCATTCCTGGCACAGTGTTTAGCAATTCGACCACGATGGAACCGACGCTTAAAAACCTGCCAGAATATTCACATTACAGTGGAGATAAGACTTCAGGGAAAATGTTCTGGGTAATGTAAAACAATGTCCAATGTTATATGTTGGATGCGATAGGAAATTCAATACCTTTTAGGTTTAGTTTATCGTAAAAAGCCTCAAACAATAAACTTTGTACAATTTGAAAGATTAGTTTTATTGTAAAATAAAGATATTAATAACTAATAAAAGATATTTCAACTTTATATTTGGAAAATACTCTACTGACCAGCAGTCTAGGTGGCTATTTTTCATAGTGTACCATTAAATACTTAAACTAGCAATATTTCAATATAATATATTCAGATATAGTTTCTTTTTCTTTTTTTTTCTTTTTTTTAATCTTTTTCTGACATAAACTGGACATCTTATGGATCTGACGCTAGTCAGTTTGAGAAAGTGTCTTTAAGTTCTACAATCTAATGTGCTGTTTCACTGTTTGCAAAGTCCAAAGAGGACGCTGTAGCGTTGAAAGGTCTTTAACTTACAGCTCTTCTTCAATGTTTTGTGGCTGTGTATCTGCGTTGCGCCGGTTCCTCGTGGCATTGAAGTCTCTGGTTTCTCCAGGAGACAAATCTGTGATGAGGCTGCTGACCAGCCCTTTGGCAAAAGACACATCGTATGGAGCAACTTTCTTACTCCAGGCAAGGAGAGCCTAGGAAAAAGATAAGTGCATGTAATGGAAAAAGGAAGGGGAAGTTATAGGTGGTAAATCAGAATAGTTTGAAAATGATCTGCCACTGTGATTTTCTAACCTCCATATTTGTTTTCCAAACTACAAAGGCAAATTAACTCTGCAGTCACACAGTGTTGGCAAAATGAGAATGAGAATGAGAATGAGAATGAGAATGAGAATGAGAATGAGAATGAGTATAAGAATGAGAATAAGTATAAGAATAAGATTAACGAGTCTTGAGTCCACTGTGGAAAATTTTAGTTTATATTGGATTAATTTGAAATTTTTATTTGGACTTACTGCTACTGGGTGTGGAAATGGCGTGCTACTAACAAGAAATGGCTTTCCAGAAACCGACAAATATTGTTAATCTTCAAAATTTTGCCCAGAAGGGTAAAACGTGACAAGATGGGTTTGACTTCAGGTCTTCTTCACAAATAATCTTTGTACAACAATTCAACTTGTAACATATTCTGAACGTAAGCCTGGAAGGTAAATATCTCCCAACATTATCATGGACGCAGTATCACATTCGGCATCATGTACAGCAGATAATTGGTTCTTTCATTGTAAACCAAATGTTTTCTTTCATTATATTCAGACTAAAACACTGTGTTGTTGTATTGTATTTCTCGTGATTATTCTTATCATGATAATTCTCACTTAACTGCAAACCTGTTTTGTGATGTAAATAAAGAAAACTTCATTCCTATTTGTGAAATGCTGGAGGCATGCAAGATAATCATGACTGCTGTTTAGATAAGGATTTAGAGGTGTGGATATGGGAGGGGCAAGCTCAAATAAGAGAAAAAATCCCTACCACTATGCAGTATGTCATCAGCATAAGCAAACAATGACTCAGCAGGAGACAGTGAAATTACATAGGCTCTGGTTTGTTATACATCAGCATTACTAATTAATGTACGTTGACTGTTGGAGTGAGCATACAAAGTAGCAACAGTGTTAGTGAACACTCTTTAATTGGGAAAACATGCACACTGACATGGTAGTACTAATTGGGTATTCTCAAGGTGTCCGCTCCCCAGATGCACTTTGGGTGTTTCAGTCACTGGTTGCTCTATCCGAGGTTCCCTCTCGTGGCCACGGACTGGTGTACCTCGAATGTAATTATGAGTGAGGATGGTAGTAGCGAAGGTGTAATAGAAGTGATGGTGAAGCAATAATGAACAAAAAAAAGACGGAGGAAAAAAACAGAACCTTGACATCACTATAAATTCCAGGGAGCTGACTCTTGTTTTGTCATTGTCATTGTCTCTGTTGATGTTGATAACATTCCTGTCTCAGACATACCTCCTTTGCCACCTTGTCCGGGCAGATCATTCTCAGAACCGTGTCCATGGTGCCTGTACTGCATGCTGCTGTTAGCCACATTGGGTTATTGCTGGTTTCACATAAATAAGACTTAACCATGTTTTTGTCCAATGTCAGGAAAATAGCCTAGAAAAAAAGAGGTCAACAATGGTCTTTATCGAGGTCAATTTGTCAATTACTGACAATGCAAATGCAAATATATAAATATTGCTGACTCAAATGTATAAAGAATTGTAATTCAGAGAAAAAGAACCTACAATACTTGATGTCATGAAGCTGTAATTCTTAATAAAAGATTAATATTTTAAAACAATATTCAGTGTGAAAAATGAGAACATTGAATATTGGTTTTATCTTATTATGCAGGCTTTGTCAAAATGTTATCAAGCAAGGGACTCAGTGTTTGTTACATATTAACAAACTGCTGCGCATCACTGATTTTTAATTGTACACTCCAGATGAAAGTCTGGTGGTATCCCTCCTATTTTTCTGGGAATAAAGATTACTAAAAAAAGTATTTCCTGAGATTACTTATTTCTTATTAGAGGTTTCATAACGTTCATGCTTTTGCATTTCACGTCACAATTGGGAGTTAGACTCCAAAAGTTGTCAGACCAGTTTGACAATGTGATTAACAAGGCCTTTTTCAAATCACTTATCCAAGAAATCCCAGAAAAAAAAAAAACCCTCTACTGAAAAAACACGTGTGATATTTCTAAGACTAAACAAAAAATCCCTTAAGAATGAGGAAATGCTACCTTGTCCAGGGGTATGTGGACGCCTTGTAGAACTTGTTGCAGGATTTCACTCAGCGTGTCATTGTTCAGTGACACAACATCTCCGAGGGTAATGTAGACATCTAAGCAGAAATAATTTAATTGTCAAATATAAACACCGAACTTGATTAACAAGATTTTTATGGCGTGATGGCAGTTTGTGTTGAGCTATGTTGTGAAATGTTCCCATATTCTCTGGTGCCACGTCCTATGTGTAACCTCTGTGTACGGTAGTTACCTTTGCCAGGCCAGTTTTGAACATAGTTGATGACGTTGATGCTATTGACGAGCAGTGGATGTATCATAGAGAGTGTAGCACCGGTTTCAGGGAAGTTGTTCTCGATGACATTCAAGGCACTAAAGACATAAATGGAAAAGAAAACCCTGAAATATTTCTACAAGAAGGGAACACTTGACGGAGCAAATAATTAAACAAACACTCAGCTTTAAGAGGTCCTCAAAATAGTAAACTGCACTTTATCACACTGATCTGTTTTATATCATCTCTTTATGTATTTCTTATTTTGTCATTTGTACATATATTGTGCCGCTAGATTTTCATAGCCAAACCTTTCTTTTTTTTCTTAATATTGTTTTTCAGAAGAGTCAACCTTAAATAACTTTAAGTGTCCAGTGGTCAAAGTTACAATATGGATTGGTGAAAATCAGCCTGCTTCCATTTTGAATTAAAACATCTCTCAGAATACAACCTGCAGCAAGAAAGTTTTCAGAAATACAGCTGATATTTTAGCTCTGAACATTGTTGACATCTGATATTGAGTTACCGGAGATGGTTTTGTATTATGTTCTCTAGTCTTATAGAAATAGTTTTGAACAGTTTTTCACTTTCACCAAAAAAGCTTGTGACTGCCCTTTGTTATTCTTAACATTTTGCAAGGTCATTGGTCAGATTGAACTTTCATGAAGGCTGATTTTGGTCCACATGCCACATGATTGACACCAGTGCTATAGTACAGTATAGTATAGTATAGTATAGTATAGTATAGTATAGTATAGTATAGTATAGTATAGTATAGTATCCCGGCTTTGTACATGGATAAATGTGTCTCTATTACAAAGGTTATATATTTTTTGGATTTTCTTTTTTTAATCAGATATACCGCATACACATATTTATGTTATTTATTTATTTATTTTTCAGGGATTATTGCGGTAGTAATGAACATACAAAAACGTAAAATTTACGAGATGCAAGATTTCCCAAATCTTCCACATTTTGATTAACCCCATTCAAGGTTCTCCTGCCAACCCTTTCCTTTTCGGTCCCTGTGTTGACTTGCCAAGTCATTGAAAGTACGTCACCTCTGGATGTGCGTGAGGAGGGTGCCAGTGCTGCTCAGCAGTTCGGTTTCTGAACTGGGGGAGAAGAGTTGGGGAAAAGCAAGAAGACTCTCCCACAACACGGTCTCATTTTGCATCTGATTGAACAGTATCACTGCCACCCCAGCCACCGTCAAGAGCTCATCTGGTTCACTCAGCATCTTCTCCGTCAGGATCTAACAAGTAGAGGCAACATCTGAGTCTCAGAACCTTTGTGGCAGCACAGGTTTAAATGTAGATTTACAAAAGCTACACGTAACACATGCATGTGGCTTTTAAGTTTATTTTGTTTTCACTCTGTACTGAGAACAAGCTGACTCTTGCAGACATGACCCCACATATCACAGCAGCATACACACACAAGCCGACCTGGTTGAGCGTGTAGAGTGACGCTTCGAACAGAGTGTTGTTGGCCTTGCAGAATGTGACCGCGGAGTAGGAGAGGGCGTCGGGTGACGTTGTGTTTATCCTGGGCATAATCAAAGTACAGATGGCTCTCTTCAACAGGTTCACCGTATCCTGCAGGTACGCCAAAGACTCCTGTGGCAAACAGAATAATTTCACTTTGTGTTATTAGTCAGTGGATATTTATTTGAAAACACAATATGAAATCATCTTGTATTGTGATTCACACCGATTTTACAGCTCAAATAGAATCTCTGTTCTCTACGGACTCAAACATCTATTGAACAACCACTGAGGAATTTTCATGCTACACTGAAAATAGCTGATGAGATAACGGAAAATCATTGTTGAAAGATTTGAGCAGAAATGTCATCATGTGATAAAAATGTATAGTTTTCAAATAACAAAATAACAAGCAGAACATTACTTTTTGTTTGCTGAGAATTGACTTGATATTTTGATACCATTTAAATACATAGGCTCTTGAATATTTATGAAAATGTTTTATTGTCACTGGTAATACTAACATGATCTATCAGAAGAGTTGAGTTTCCGGTGGAAGAGGTTTCTTTAGGTCCTCCTGGGTTAGGTGATCCTATAACGCAACAATAAATTATTAAAAACTGGCAAGCTAAAGAAGTAAAAGCTGATACTATTGTTATAGAAAAATGACTCGTGATGTGTGTGTCTAAATGAGAAAAAAAGCGTGAAATTTCAAAAAAAAAAGAAAAAAGTACCATGTATAAAAATGACATAATTATGTCTTCTTTTAAAAATAAAGACTAAAGATGGGTAGTAAAGGGAAGAAATGTCTTTGCAATAAATAATAAAAAAAACTGAATAAAACTAAAATGAGAGAAATACCAGCACTGTGTATCAAAGCCACCTCCTCTTAAAGCATTCATATAATTTCTCAGGATTTAAAGAAATAAACATATTCGTTAACCTCCGCACTGCTTTTAAAATGCTGATTGAACAATGTTTTTCCAACAAAATATTATCTCTTGCCAACAGCTAGAGATGAGGATTTTTTTGTTGTTGTATTTCACAGACAGATGAGTCATGAAGAAAGATTACATACCCAAAATATTTTCCAAGAGCCTGATCAGTGCCTCGGTATCTTGTCTGGACTCAGCAGGGTAAGACAGTTTCAGAAAGTCTCCCTCTTGAATCAGGTTCTTCAGCGGTGAGCCTTTCAGCGATTGGGGCGACCTGTCAAACACATTCAAACAGATTGGAAGAAATGATATAGGTTATCTCTCTGCAAAGTCCCAAACACACAAATAGCTCATCAAAGACTAGTAATCAAAAGTACAAATAATGAATGAAGTTGTACAGTGGATGACACTCATAATCAGAGGGTTCCTGGTTCAATCCTTGGTTTAGCTAAGGAACTTTAGACTTCTAAATTTACCCCAGTTGTGAAAGTGAGTGTGTGATTGTCTCTCTTTCTCTGTGTGTTTACCGTGTTACAGACTAGTGAGCTCTCCCAGCCAGGGTTTGTACCTGGCATTAACTCACGGTCAGCTGGGATCAGCTCCACTATCCTGTGCTGGATGAAGCAGTATGGAAGATGCTCGATGGAGAGTCACGGATAAAGAAAGCTATCAAATTCTATGTCTCATTCACAGATATTCTACAAAGATTTCAACAGCATGAATAGATAAATGCATAAGAGACTATTGGACATTTCAAGACCTCAAGCCAAGAAAAATGGAGAAAGCCTAACAATAGAGTGTTGTAGAAAAAATTGATCGGTGGGGGCAAACCAGTTTCACTTATTCTGGGACCACACTAACTAAACACTGTGTTTAATGTCCAGTTGCTGTTGACTAAATAGAGTCTTTACTTTGCACAGGTGGTGACACTGAGGACACACAAAGCTGCTGCAGGCACTTTCAGCTACCAGCAAAAAAAAAAAACATTGCAAAAACAGTTAAAACCGCCACCATCTATAGTAGAAGAACAGACAGGTTTTTCGACAAGCACCATCCCTCTGCGAGGAAACATTTTTTGTTGACAATACAAAAGCTGCACTATTTCAAGTCATTTCCCACGACATCATGGTGTGCATTTGACACTTGAAGAGAAACACAAAAGCCACCTTTTAAAAAAAAAAAAAAATGCCCCTTTCAGACAGATTATGTACCTCCACATGTCAACAGAGTTGAAAAAGCATGAAAACAGTGATTAATCATCTTCAGCCTGATGTGTTCGTCAGCATTAGGCAGCTGGGATAGCCACCGCCCTCCTTCCACGGGAGGGAGTGTGTTGCTGCGATAATACCCTAGGCACAATGACTAAGCATTTCATGTGATGTTGCTATCCTGAGGTGTTTCCCTCCCGTATGATTAATTGATCTGCAAGTGACATCTCGCTTTTTAACAGATGGCACAAGGTCAGTACAGTTCAAGCAGTATGAAGAAGATTTGGAAATGCATTAGCATTGTTGCTGAAAAAGTGAGATAATCTTCAAAAAGATCACTGATCTGAGCAGCACCTTGCACTCCTTGATGATCTTGATGTTGACTGGTCCACCAGTCGAGAGCTATTATGGCAATTGCTGTCCGTGTTGCACATGAGAGTCTGCAGGAAAGGGAAAAACCCTGCACTCGGGAGATTACGTGGTCCCACATAACCTAGAAAAAACATTGTAAAGATTTAATGTGGCATGGATGCTTTCCAACACTGCTTAAATTACACAGTACATAGACACACACACACACACATACATATATATATATATATATATATATATATATATATATATATATATATATATATATATATATATATATATATATATATTTTTTTTTTTTTCAAAATGTTCCC
>OMNM01000079.1:0-15015 GCA_900302745.1 Parablennius parvicornis
CCTCCTGCTCACTCACAGCTGTTTGTAATTCCCATTCAGTATTTAACTCCCCACTCTTGGACCTCCTGTTGTCAGTTCGTCTTTGTTCTTGACACCAGCTGTACCTGCCATTCATCCTCGTGTCATATTTGTGTTTCGACCGCCTGCCTGCCCGACTTCTCCTTCTGGATCTCCTTTTCCATTGATTGTGCTGGTTCATATGGTTTTATATATATAGTTTGTATGTTGTGTCAGTTTTCTCTCACAAACCAAAATATTTGAGGCTAATCAATGACTCATTTCCTGCTGAATGTGCTCTCAATTGTAGTATTTGGAAAATGACATTCTCTTCTGATTTATTGTAAATCATACATGAACATCTTATGTAAACCATCAAACACCAAACAACCGCACTCATGGAAATAATTTGACAAATAACAAACTCTAATGTGTAATGAAACCGGCCAGAGATGACTATATGAACAAATATTAAACAACAGAGAGGTGTGTCATCAGCTGCCACAGACTTTTACCCAAGGCGTTATTACAATTATAACATAGCCTGCTCCAACCAGGGTAATAACACATTGCAGCGTGATCAAATAACCACAGAACACAGAAATAACAGGTATAATCAGGTATAACAATAACTGACTCAGAGAGAAAGTCCCGGGAAACATCATCCCATAAGTTATTATGCTATCCCAAAAAAAGATCTCTTAAAAGATGTAAAACTGGTATAATTCAACACTTATTTCTTAAAGAGTTAGGGTTAGAGTTAGGTTATCTCACGAGAGCAGACACAGTATTGACTGTATCCAAGCCTTTGCAGTATTCAGAAATGTTTGTTTGGAAAGCGTTTTACTCAGAAAAGCACTGTATGAAGAGACTTTTTACTGTATTCCCCCAAATCCAGCCCTGGTCAGGAAGAGTCTAGAAGTCCCTCTAGTTTCTCTACTGAGAACAGGCTGTTTCTGTGTCTGTATCTTTAAATGTTAATGGTCATCCAACCTCTGCGCCAGCTGCCCTTCACCCTGCATGATGATGTCACAGTGGAGCTACTTAAAGCACTCGATGCTAGCATCAATGTGCGAGTTGACGCCTTGCCCTGCATCTCCAATCTGGTGGTGGCAAAGAAGACAGGTGGCCTGTGCCCGTGTTGACCATAGACAGGTGAACAAAGCGGTGGTCCCTGACAAATACCCAATTCTCACAGTGAAGGAGCCTCATTATGAATGGGGAGAAGTGCTTTCTTCGCAGCTCCTGTTATCAAGTTTGTGGGGTTCTGCCTGACCGCTGAAGGCCTGTGTCCACTGAACTGGAATGTTGATGCCATCCTCCACCTGCAACAATCTTGCCCTGCATAGCTGCCGTTTCTGTGGATGACTGCTCATTACTTGCTCTTCCTTCCCCTCTACTTCGACACAGCTGCATGCCCTCCTGAAGCAGGATGTACCCTGAGCCTGGTCACCTGCATCCTACACCACAGTCAGCCAACTCAAATTACAAATAACTTCCTCACCTGTGCTAGCCCACTTTGACCTGGGGATCCCCATGTTTGTGACTTGCGATGCCTGCAACACCAACGGTCCTGTCTGAACTCCACCAAGAGACTGAGCACCCAGTGGCCTTCGCTTCAAGAACGCTTAGTCCAATCCAATTCAGTACTCAGTGGGGGAAAGAGAGGTGCTGGCCTGTGTCCGAGCACATGTACCTCTACGGTGACCCTTTACATGGTGGACCCACCACCACGCCCTCACAGTTTTCCTGGTCACAACTAAATCTGGCTATAAACCGCTGCATCTTTATCAGTGGTCTGAGAGGCTACAAGCATGCAAATTCTCCACACAGTTTACGTCTGTCAGGGAGAATGTTGTGTCAGACCTCCTCTCCAGAGCTACCCCCACCTCCACACCAGAGATCACAAAAACTCCTCAGAACCAGAACTGATCCACTTTCTATATACGCCCCTTCAGGCAGCAATTTCACTGTCAGAACTTCAGGCGGCTTCCGCACAGAACCCTTTACTTAACCAGCTCTGGAATTTTACTCATAATGGCTGGCCTGCAAGGGTCCTGGAGAAACTAGTACCCTTTCACTGGGTCACAGGCGACCTGTCCTGTTGGAATGATGTCTGTGTGGTGAGAGGGCTGTGCATTGTGGTGCCAAGAACTCTGAGAGAGCGAGTCCTGGCTATGGTGCAGAACGGCCATCTGGGCATTGTGAAAGTTAAGCAATGCTGCAGGGGTCTGGTCTGGTGGCCTTGAATCAACAGAAATGTTGAGGATTTGGTCAAAGTCTGTGGTCTGCCTCACCAGTGGCAAAACCAGCTCTCCCCAACCTCCTCCCTTACAGCCAGTGCCATGGCCTCAGATGCCATGGACCCACATACACATGCTGTGTTGTTGCTGTGGCAGAGTAGCACAGCAATAACACAGCATGAATCAGTGGTTTGACAGGAAACACGGTCTGAAACTCCCTGCACTCATTGTATTGGACTGCGCCTGAATACGGCAACCCACACGATCTCACAAGCTACTCTATTTCTGTTCTGCACAAACGCAGATCAAAGCACAACTGGGCCCGGCCATCTTCCATGTGACCGATGGTTCACGCCAGTGGTGTAGTCTAGTTTATTCTAGAGGGTATACTCTGATTTTTCCAATCCGTTCCTGGAAACCATATTTCTGAAGACCTCATCTGCATGTTTATGTTTTGTGTCAAATATACTTAATATCTTGTGTTTTGTGTCAAATACACTTAATAATCCTTCCAAATGTCTAAACGTCAAATATACTTTAAAATCTGATCCTTCAAATCAATAATGCAAAAGTTTTGTTTTGTGACAAGTTGTCACAAAACAATGCTGATTCTTATCTTTGCATATTTGTAAGTGGGTGTACGGTGAAGTATAAACATGTGAACCACTGTGGAAATTTCCATTGCAAACCCTCACACAACTGTTTACGTTCTTTTACACACACTCAGCCCATGTTGCACAAAACATTTAATGCTGGAACTAGATAAGCAGGAACCACGCTTAGGCCCACTATAATCTACACAGACAGCAGAAACACTCCAACGCATATTTTCCAAGAACAATGTGCTCTATCAAAATCAGGATGTATCAGAGATTTGGCTCTGCAGCAATGACACACATATGTGGGGTGGGGAAGCAAATGTAATTCTATAAGAAGTCTCCAATGTTGTAACTCGGGTCTCACTTCTTCTGATGCCTGGTCCACCCGGACATTCAGTGTTCTGAGCCTGAGATCTCGCTGTCACTTCATGTATTCTGCATAAGGTAAATAAATATTCTCTGCTTAGAAAGGACTTGTATTCTCCTTTGTCATTCGAAATGAGCACGTGAGAAATGTATTGATTAATCTGACAATTTCTTATAACAGAAATTGTGAACCTTTTCAAGTGGGTATGCGGTGCATACCTGCATACCACATCGACTACACCACTGGTTCACGCTAGCATGTCAGCCGCCTCTGACAGGTAAGGCCAACTCCCTGGGTCTGGGACCCTCCGAACACATAGACGGAGATCCCAGCTCGACATTCCCTTGAACCACATGTGCAGGCTGAACCCCTGCTGACCGGACTCCGTCCCGTCCAGGCCTGCCAGAGGCTTTCTTACTTCAGTGACTATCTGATTGACCTTCACTAGACCCTTAGTCTACACGGTTTATTTAGCCAGGTTGGCCATTTGGGCCTAAATGTTATATTGGTGTACTTGGGTTTTTTTTTTTTTGGCTTAAGACCAATGTGTAGTCGTTTAATAAAAGGGGAGAGGGGTAAATGCTGCATACCACCGTGACCTGTATATATATGTGTGTGTCACAACAGTGTGACGTCTGACTGTCATAGACTATTACTGTTGTTTATAGGCAACAGCTCGTAATCCTGATTAATGTAGTCATTTTAATAAAAGCCATTTTCTGAGGCACACAGTCTTGACCTGGAATCTCGTCCTGTTTCTGCCTTTATTGAAAACTGGTGTGGCTGCTGTACACAACTGGGGTGGGAACGCTCTAAGACAGAGAAAAGAGAGAAGATTGAGGTACGTGCGGTACCTATGAGTTCAGAGCAGGTACATAAATTAGCAAAGGTGCAACAACAAATGCAGAAGTACATGATTTGAAAGTTTAACGAATGATTGCAGAAAACAAGCAACATCAGCAGCACATCTCAGTGATGATGAATAGGAATGTATGTGTGTGTGTGTTTGGGGGGGGGTGTTGTGTGCGTGCGTTTGTTTGGATGTGTGTGCGTGACATTTGTTCACTGGGTGTAGTTGGAACTGTTGCGGGGGGAAACACCCTTGGACCTAAGGCCATTAGGCCCGGCACCCCAGACCTGGGAAGGCTCCAGCATACCACCCCAGAGAAAGCCATGCTCCCAGCCAAGGAAGCACCAGAGGAGAATGCAGACCACCCCCAGGCAGGGGGGGCCCACGAGAGGAGGAGAAAGGACACAGGGCCCCAAGACCCAAACCAAGCTGCCAAGCCGAGACCGGCTGGAGCCGGGCCCCCGGGCCGAGTGGGCCAATTCAGTTATGTGAATGAAGGTTTTGCAATTTGAGTGGACAATTCAGGACTCTGCGAAAAGTTGTATCTTTACCGATTACATTTTCTCACATTTCACTAAACATGAGAAAACCAGCGCAACAAATGGCATTGTTTTTAAAATTTAGAAATTGGCATAAGTGGCTATGGGGTGCTGGAGACTGCCCTGTCTGTTGAAAGCATCTGCAGAAATAACTGGAACAGAAGCTACAAAATGTAAACAGGAAGGTGGTGTGTGTGAGGGCGTGGCTGAGCGGTGATGCAGCAGCGAGATCGGAGGCAGCTCGAGGGAGATGCTGAGTGGGGAGCTGACACACCTGAGGCCGATCACCGACTAATTGTGTGTCCCTCCCTGACAGTGGCTAGAAAGGCTTAAAAGGGTAGAGAAGGTCCAAGAGGAGGAGACCCGGAGCATGAAAAGGTGAAGCTTGTGCAGTGTGTTGGAAAAATAAACCACGTTAAAATAAAGCTGCCTCTACATCCGTGTGCAAGTTTTTCCCGGGTACGAGTCTCTCACACTGGCACCAAACGAAAAGAACCAACAACAAACAGAAAAAAAAGGATGACAGAGCAGAAGCTGACACAAATGGTGGCTATGTTGGCTGCTATGTAAACTGGCATTGTCTGGAGACCTTCCTTAACATGTTT
Organism: Parablennius parvicornis; assembly: GCA_900302745.1. NCBI lineage: Eukaryota > Metazoa > Chordata > Actinopteri > Blenniiformes > Blenniidae > Parablennius > Parablennius parvicornis. Next base: position 5,201 of record OMNM01000079.1, read on the forward strand.
TAAGTGTCTCGGGAAGCGTGCGGGTGAGTGGGCAGTGTGGCTGCTTCCACTAATGACCGTGGAAGCTCAGATCGTGGCACTCAGCCTGCTCGCTCTGGCCCGCGGCAACTTCAACAATGTTAAGTGGGCAATCCTGGACAGGCTGGGGCTGTCACCAGAAAACCACCACTGCTGATTCCGAGGAGCTCACCTGGGAAAAGTGGAGCAGCCATTCGCTTTCGCGCTCCAGATCCGGGAGTTGGACTGCTGTCACTGCCCCGCCGACATAAACGCCGCCGTCACCCTGGCGGAGGACCCTCTGGTGATCCGTTCCCAGCCAAAGGCGGAATCTCGAGCCCCAAGTGCCAGAGGACCGGTTCCTGCTCTTCGCAGGAGGACATGGCAGATGGGGAGCCACCGCGACAGCACGGATAGGGGCCCCGCATTTTCAAACACCCCCCCCCTTACACAGATCCCAGTCGCAATGAGTGCTGCTCCCAGCCCACTAATGCCCCCTCAAATGTCAGGGCAGGAGTGTTGGAGGTGTGGTCACCTCAGGCACCGGCAGTCCTAATGCCCTCTAATGGTGGACCGACTCGGCAAGCTCAGTTTTTCACGAGGCTGGATCTGAGTAAGGGCCACTGGCAGATTCCCTTTTCTCTAGAGTCCAGGAAGAAAATGGCCTTTGCCACTCCCTACAGTTTGTACCAATTTGTGACACTTCTTTTGGGTTGTTTGGGGCACCCGCCACTTTCTAGCATCTCATGGACCAGATCCTACATCCTCATGCTGCATATGCTGCAGCCTATTTGGATGATGTCATTATATATAGTAGCATGTGGGCAGAGCATGTGCAGCTGGTGGTGGCAGTGCTCCGGTCTCTCAGAGGTGTGGAGCTCACAGCCAACCCAAAGAAGTGCACGGTTGGAAAGAAGGAGGTGCGGTATCAGGGGGTACCTCTTGGGCAGCGGACAGGTAGAGCCGCAGATAGACAAGACCACAGCGATTGTGGCCTGCCCACGGCGCAGGTCAAAAAACAGGTGTAGCGGTTTTTGGGACTGGCAGGGTACTACCGGCGGTTCATCCCAAATTTTGCTGACCTGACCGGTCCTCTGACTGATCTCATTCGAAAAGGTGCTTCAGATCTAGTCCAGTGGACAGAGCTGTGCCAGGGGATGTTTGAGAGGGTAAAACAGGCCCTCTGTGGGGAGCCGCTTCTCCACAAACCTAACTTTCCTCTCCCTTTTTTGCTGCAGACTGATGCGTCGAACAGAGGACTGGAGTATTGGACGGGACCTCGGGCTCTGGCCTTTGGTCTGTCGGGGTCAGCCTAATTATGGCTTCCAGCCCAATCATGGCCTTTGGCACATTTACATATTGATAAAATATCAATTTTGATGGTTTTAATAAATACTTTTATTTTGAGAAATGTAGAGGGGGCTTATACTTCAAAAGCCCAATAAGCTTGAATCTGTCAAGCCTGAACGACTTATGATCTGTTTGTCAGATAGAACATCGACCAGAAGTTTCGGGTAGATAACACTGCTGAAAAGAACTGAATTGACCAACAAAGCGGCAATCAATATGTACATGGGTTCATGGAGGTTTTTGTGAGTGTAAATCAGGTACACAATTGTACAATTAAAAAACACAATCAGAACATATACTTTCAAAATACCCACTAAATAAAGAAATCTGAATTGCTCAATTTCCACAAAACCATCCAAATATATGCGCGTTCTGTTTATATCACCATCCATTTATAGCAGATTAAATTACTGTAAAATGTTAGTATGAAAGGAAAAGCACATGCAACCTGTACTGGAGAATCTTCATATATTAGTAGCCACCTGATCTTGCAACACACTGTTGGGAGTGTGTTCATCTCCAGTTAGACAGTAATCTGTTGAAATGATCTTCAGATGTTTTCTTATCATGACATCTATGAAAATGGGCAGGAAGTGTCAGTCAGGGGATCCAAAGGCCACACCTTTTGCAAAAAGGGAAGAACAATTAGTGGAGAGTTTGAAAGTCTGTTTAGAAGTCATGTCAGGTCACTTCTGGTGGCTCAAACAACCTCTGTCACCATTAAAGTTTATGGTTTCTTCTGCATTTGGCATGGCAGTGGGGCTTGGGTATTCTAGTGTTTTTCAGAGCTGTGAGCAATGTGTTTCTTGTAGAGCTTCCTAACAAATACACACATCTGGAATGAAGACCCAGACGAATACATCCCAAACCAATTAAGAATACAGCCAGTCATATACCCTGTCTATATTGTGAGACGGTGCTGAGAAAAACCAGCAGAGGACCAAACCAGTGACAGTGATTTCTCTTTGAGTCACATGCTGCTTGAGAAGAGGTCAGAAGTGATCACCTTATTGATGAGAGAGTGAAGGGGGTTCTTGTAAGGGCTCACTTGCTTCTAATTAAGGACTTGGATGTTTCAAGCACCTTCTTCCTCCTCCTTCTTCTTGTCCGCAGCTTCCTGAAGAAAAGGTTACAGTTATGCCTAGAAAGTTGAGAATTTATGCAGTGGATTTTTACACCAACCACTATAGTGCTGTGGATTGCTGCATGAAGGAGCATAAGAAACTGACTATCCCTCTACAGCCCCCTACAGATTTGGCTACTCATTGTAGCTCTGAACCAGGTGGAAATGCAGGTGTGTGTCAATGAAGATTTTTGTAAATATAGAGGGGGACATATCAGTTTTTGTAAAAATCCGTGTAAGTGTGCACGTGGACTTATATTAGGTGTCTTATCTGTGTTCTTGTTGTTGGTTTGACTGTGTTTCTGCGTGGATTGGTTTCCAGCATCTATGGGTTAAGCATGCTGCAAAGACAGCGGATTGAGACAGTTGGTTTTTCTGTCTTGGACAAGAAACCTGTCCCAATCTGATCTCATTGCGATGTCAGTGTGGTTGGCTAAAGAATGCCATATCATAAGTTTATGAAGAAATAAACACTCTATCTATTTTCCATTAATATTATTCAGCGGTGTGTGACCTGCTCAGGTACTGAGAGGCTTGCTGGTGGAAGATACGTTTGCACAGGTTTGAGTGTGGTTGATGTTCAGGGTCAGGGTTGAGGCGGCTGCCATTGGTGCTCATGCTGTTTCACTGGGGGCAGTTTAGCGGCCAAATGGAGGCACTTCCTCTTTTATGTGACTGACCTGCTTGACTGTGTATATAGTAAGGAATGAATGCAAGTTTATGTTTATTACTTTATAATTGTATGTATTGTATTTACTGTTGATGGTTTTTTGTAATATTTATTATGGTTTTGAGACTATTTGTATCATATTTTACTGTCTTATTACAGTATATTTGTTTATGTGTTCATGATTATATATTACTTCATTAATTAGTGGTTTGAGAGAAGAAGATAATTGAATGAGCTTCAGACATAAACCAGCTGTGGCCGGACTAACCTGTCTCCTCTGTCTCTTCACGGTCACACCACACCTTCAGGCCACACAGTCTAACCTTAACTTGTAGAAATAAAAAGAACGTAATAACTTGCAGCAGAAGGCAAAGAAGCTTGCAGGGGAAGTCCCCTGGAATATCTTTATTAGGAGTAGGCTATAAGACAAACAGTATGACAATCTAGTGCTGTATGCCTGCCTATTAAACATATTATTCTTGTCTTATTTATTGTTTTTTGTAACTGTTCTTATCATTTCACTGTCTTGCCAAATGCTTATTTTTCTGGTTTTATTGATTTCTTATGTTCTGACATTTCCCTATGACACTGCTAATTTGTGACAGATTGAATGAGTGATGACCAAATGCATGCATGTGAATGTACAAACTGGGAACTACAAATTAATTACCCCTTGTGGGATAAATAAAGGTGTTTGAATCTGAATCTAATCTTGTGACTTATAAACAATGTAATAAACTTGTCAGGCATGTATGCCAAAGTGTATTGAACTGGTATTGAACTTGTATATGTTTTTTAAAAAAACTGGAAAACTCTTCTAAACAATTCTAACTGTGTCACTCGCCGGCTGAAAGAGGCCAAAGACCATCGTGAGACAGGTTAGTTTTACCCTACTGATGATGTGTTGTTGCAATAGTACTCATGGGGTGAAAAGGAATGGCATGAATAGAAAGCCAACAAATGCGGGACCCTATGGGGAGATCCCCAGGAGGGATACCATTAGAATGGATGAGTGCGGGGAAGGGCTCTCCTGTGGAGAGGGGTTCTCCAAATGGAGCTCCTGTAGACACGTTTTTTTTCGTGTGAACAAAGAATGTTCCAAAAATAAAACATGTGGATGTAGTATATGGTAGTGGGACAAACCAGAGAAATGTATAAAAGGCAGAGTCAAACGCTATAAAACCAGTCTTGGACCAGTCGGAGACTCTGAGTTTGACCTGTTTCGTGAGAATAAAACTCATTTGCATCCAAGTCCAGCTTCTCATTTGCTTTTTGCTCAAGGACCAATAGGAGCAAAGCACAATGTCACGTGACTACACAGAACATCACCTGACTGATATAGACTGACAAGGGAGAAATCAGTTGGGAAACCTACTGAAAAAAAAATCTTAACAGTCCTCTCTGTCTGTTGCACCCGGGGAGAGTGCAGGACAACCTAGGATTTTTCTGTCCAGTCGAACAGAATGTGCTCTGCTTGCAGTTTACTTTAGTTTTGAGTACTTTGTGAATTTTGGTCATTTGGATTTTTGGTTTTACGTGCTCCAATAAAATGAGCTCCTGTTCCACCAACGCCAGTGTTGAGTCCAGGAAACCATGACAGATTTATTTTAAATAATTCTGAATTAAGGCAAACTTTTACAACTCAGCAAGGCAAAAGACAAGACAAGACTGACTCAAAAGACGAGGTCAACAAGCTTTTATTCACAAATAACAAAAGTAAATCACTCTTACAGAGGAACAAAACGTATAACACAAGCAAGACAAAGGTCTTGATGACAACAGTAAAATGAACTGGCTCAGGACAAAAAGAGACACATACTATAGAAACACATAAGGTAATAGAGAACCGGTGGAAACAATCATGGATTGGAAAGACAATTAAACTGGAAGGAAACACAATGGAGAGGGCAAGTTACCAGAAGTATGACACATACGGTACATACGCATTTTTTCTTTCCACATCATACCTAACATTGTGTCACATTAATTTAAACAAAAATGGTGTTTTAGAAAATATATATTCATTTCAACCCTTATTAATTCGTTGTTCAAAATCATTTAATAAAAATAGTTATGTAAGACCTACAGTGTAAGTTACTTACATTATGGTAATATTATTTTTTTTTTAAACAAAAATAAACTGAGGGTCTCCATTGCGGTTAAACTTTCAGTATGAAATGCTCTGCCAAAAACACCACATAGCAATGCATTCTTCATGCAGCTTCAACTACAGAAATATTTCCCATCCCCAAGAGCGACAAGTTCTAAAAATCTACATGGCCAGAGGACAGATGATGGAGAGCATATACATTTTAAGATTTTTTTTAAATAAAAAAACAAAAAAAACAAACAGAATATAAATATAAGTGTGATAACGTTGCAATCTTTATTCTGAAAATGTTATTCAAACCTGTGTATATTAGAACCAGGTTATTTAAGAAATTCTTAGCTTTTAAAAGAAATTAAACTATTCAGCATGTTCAAAACTGTGGCTGACTAAGAACAACAGAGATAGTTAAGACAAGTTCTTTCTAAGCAGTGAATATTTATTTACCTTATGCAGAATACATGAAATGATAGCAAGATCTCGGGGTGAGAACTCTGACCGTCCCGGTGAACCAGGCCAATTTACCATATTGGAGACTTCTTATAGCATCACATTCACTTTTCCACCCCTCATATGTGCGTCATGGCTGCAGAGCCAGTTCTCTCATACATTATGTTATTGATAGCTGGTGAATTTCCACTGTCCTTGCAGATTGTAGAGTCTGGACGTGGTGCCTGATTATCTGGTTTCGGCATTAAATGTTTTGCACAACAGGGGCTGTGTGTGTAGAAGTATGTAAACACTTGTGTGAAAGTTTGCAAAGGACATTTCCACAGAGGTTCACATATCTTATACTTCAAGAGTTTAACAATTATTTATTTAACAAAGCATTCTTACCACTCAGCAGATTCACGCAGGCCCTGATCAGTGCTCATTCCCCACTTATGATGACGAAAGAAGAAGTTTACAGAGAAACACAGAGTTTTAAATCCCCGAGCCTGGCTTCTCCCATCCGGGACCTCCCTGTGACCAGCCTGCTATGACCCCTGACCTCTCTGACCAATCACACTGTCCTCTCATCTTCTCCTGTCCTCTCTGCTAATCCTTCTCCAGTCTCTCAGGCTGCAGTCAGTTTGTCTCAGGTTCATGAATATGTTACCAAAACCCCCCATTAATTCAAACAAAGCATTCTGAGGGCTGCAGCTCCTACTGTCTCCTTGTGTCTACTAAAATGGTGACTGAAAATACCAGACTACATGGAAAGATTTAACCTAAATTATTCAACAAAATCAATGTGATGTCTGTCAGTTTCTATACGTCGTCAAAAACGTGTCAAAGTATTATTTAAGTTAAGTTCTTGATTTTATTTTGTGGTTGATGTTTGTTTGTTTACCTCACATTTATACTTCTGCTTGCATTTTGTTGACTCCTAAAGCAAATGTCATGAAACAGAACGATGTTCACAGAGTTCGTCATCTGCTGTTGTATTTTGGCAAAAGTTCAGCAGGCCGATGGAACCCTCTGAATGTGACAGTTTTAACAAACAAAGCATGGTGAAAATAACACAACTACAATGAATACAGCTGATAATGAAAGCAACATTGGAATGTCACTCTCCAGTATTGTTGAAGCTCGGGTGAGATTGAGGGGGCATGAAGGTGGACGGGAGTCCAGAGAGGCTTTGGTCGGCACTATAATACTGATTCTTGACAAATTATTAGCCTACTCATAACTTCAATGAGGGGACATTTAACGCATGTAATTTCATTGCCACAGAGGAGAAAAGATCAGATCAGCGTTGATAATCATTTTTGCTTCACTCTGCAGAGCAGCTTCTTCAGGTGTTTAGAAATTTCCTTCATTTTCAATCCATATATGATCGGATTCAATAAGGGCTGATACGTTATCACCTGTAATGTCATGATTAAACGGACAATCTTTGGAAAGTTGGACTCCAGTCCGGCTACAATCACGTCGTATGCACAGAAACATGAAAAGCTAATGAGAACTAAGAGGTGTGGCAAACAGGTTTGTGCAGCTTTCTTTCTGACTTCACTGTTCTGCATAGCAATGACGGATATCTTTGCATATGTGAAAAATATGAACAGAATAGGAAAAATAATTATATTTACTAAAACAATCCCGCCGTATATAGACAGTGCTTGAGGACTCACACAGTACAGATACTTAGTTGTATTATTACAAAAGATTCCTTTTAAAGTCAATGTGCAGAGTTTGCTGTTGATGTTCACTACAGGTGGCACAGCAACATGCCCGGCAGGCACGAGCCAGGCCAAAACCAGCAGAATACTGACTGTGGTTCTTCTCATGATGGTGGGATACTGCAGAGGTTTGCAAAGAGAGACATATCTGTCATAGGCCATCGCTGCTAACAGGAGAAACTCTGAACCCCCAAATGAGTAAAACATGAAGTACTGCACTCGACAAGCCGTATAAGATATGATCTGTTCCTCAGATAAAAAGTCAAGGAGGAGCTTTGGGTAGATAGCAGTGCTGAAAAAAACTGAGTTCAGTGACAAAGCTGCAATGAAAACGTACATGGGCTCGTGGAGACTTTTCTCAAACCCGACGAGGAACACAAGGGTGAAATTACTGCTGAGGATCAGAACATAAATTAAAAACATCACCATGAAATACAGATATCTGTATTGCTCCACTTGCACGTGTCCATCAAGTCTCACATACGTTGAGTTTGAATTCACATCCATTCAGACAAGAGGCTGAGAAACAAATCCAGAATATGACATACCAGGGAAAAGTGAAAGATTTAGTCAAATGTTTGACAGTTATAGCTCATGCCTACCTGCTCTTGTACTGCTCTGCTGAGATCCAAGAGTATATGTTTTCACTCAGCAGACACTTCTTATACAACAATTCTCTGTGGACACAGTACCAGTAATGATGATCTGATAATAAGAGGAAGATACAAACTCTTGAAACTCCAGGGGGCAGCCGCAGGTTACAACATTCACCCGCTGCTGTATTATTTACACTTCTACAATGAGTCTTGCTCTAAATTCAGGAGAGTGATCACATCCAAGTTTGCTTGAGGCTGTATATACATATATATTTTTAAATTAACATCCATCATGTACATCAATTTTTTTTCGAGTCAGTGTCACTAATTGACAGAATTCTCAGATCATATTGGACAAAATGCAGGTTAAAGTCTGAACTGGTCATCATCACGAGACAGATTATCATATTCACACATCAATTAATGTGCAGATGACCCAAAAATAGACTCCGGCTGATCTTAGATATATGCCAGATAATTAAATGCGGTTGTGCTTTTGGTTATTTGTTTATTTATAAGGATCCCCTTTAGCTGCAGCATTGCTACACTTCTCCATACATATTCCTCTTCAAAGATGTCAGCATCAAGATTAACCTCTTGACCATTTGATCAGGGATGTCAAACATATTTTAGTTCAGTTCAGTACAGTTTGGTATAGGCTAATTTCATCTCGAATGGGCCAGACTGGTAAAATAGCATCATAATAACCTTTCAGGTTGTCTTTTAAGGTTTTTCTCTGTTGTATACAGTACGTGATGAACATGACTAAGGGGCCGTCCGTATGGAGCTAGATGCAGGCCAAAAGGTTTGTTCATTTGAAAATTCGTGTGGATGTATCCTAAAATCCCAACATAAAACCAATTTTGATGAAATGTTCTGGTGCAAAATAGAGTGGAATATCCACAAAAATTCTCTTATAGCGTTTGCATTTGGGTATTTTGACAAAGTCACACTGACAATATAGCGTTGAGGCTAATGTTAGTTAGCTAGCTCTCCTGGGCAGCATCCCCGATGCATGTATAAACACAAATTTAATATTCCATAGATAATTCAGAAACTGGAAATTATGAAATTATCAAGCAATAATTTATGGGAAAGGTGGGATTAAATAAGTGTCTGTTGGCTTTTTCCCACTCCTTTTCGAATATGTAAATGGTGTCCACAAGTGTGGAATTATTCTCTTGCTTTACGTGTATAATGGATATATCTGTATATAAGTCTATGAGTATGTTTGTGCGTGTGTGTATGTGTGTGTATATATGGATATTTAATATGCATACTTGTTTTAGTGGACACTTATTTAAATATTCAAAATAAATATCTCAATCAATCAATCGATGTCTCAGTTCGGGTCTCAGAGTCGCCAACTCTCAAATTTCTTGAGAGTTGGCGACTCTCAAGAAATTTGTTGCAAACATTGATGCTTTCTGTGAATTTTTTAATTTTTCTTCTTGCTGGTTTGGCCGATCTGAGCATCTTGTGAGTGGGTTTTAACGCCCCTGATTTAGAGCCACAGTTCAGAAAAACTTCAGGTCCTACAGTTATTGGTTTTACTTAAACCATGTTAGATTTTAAAAGAATTTAACTATTCTGCATGTTCAAAACTGTGGCTGACTAAGAACAACAGAGATAGTTAAGAGGTTAACAATAATTTAACAAAGCATTCTTACCACACAGCAGATTCACGCAGGCACTGATCAGTGCCTGAGTGAATCTGCTCTGTGGTAAGAATGCTTTGTTAAATAAATAATTGCTCAACTCTGAACTATTTCTGTTGTTCTTAGTCAGGCACAGTTTAGAACATGCAGAA
>OMNM01000080.1:0-28964 GCA_900302745.1 Parablennius parvicornis
GTGTCGTGTGAGGGTGGAGCACAGGTTTGAAATCTCAGAGGAAACACTTCTAACTGCATCCTGTGACTGTGACCTTTGACCCCAACAGCCACATCATCTGTATATTTAGAGCTGAATTCACAAGACATCAAACTCATATTTAAGTAGCAGCTTTAATGTTGGAGTGGGAAGAGAGCTGTTAAATGCAGATTTGGTGTCAAAAACTAAAACGTTAAAAATTTCAGCGAGATGAATTGAACTCGGGCTAGCTAGTGCAGCATTGCTAGCAAACGATTAATACTCTGAAGTCACGTTCACCTCAAATCCTACGTTGAAAAGGTGCAGAAATGTTTCGTTTACAAAATATATACATTTTAAACGCACACCTCGCTGGACCACCATATGGTGCCCGGTTGCAAGTTGCTGACGACAGGCTAAACTCGGTGTGCAGTTTGCTCCGCTGACAGCTAACACCTCCGCGGATAAACGCGTCCCACGACCACCTGTGCTAAGCCGTCACGTCGCAGTCATGCGACCCGGCAGACTCACCTGGTTCACCTCATCGTGGTGCCCCAGTCCGTGGTCGTGCTCCACACCATCAACCTCCACCTCAAACACCCCGGCCATCTTCGGAGTGCTGCTTTATTACCGTTCCGGGTCCATTAGCATTAGCTGGAGGAGAGACGGAGCCGCTGAGAGGCTCACTTCCTGTCCTCTCCGCCGCCGTTCCTTCAAAATAAAACCCGTGGGAATGTAGGTCAAACTGTCAAACTATCACACTGAGACCGTGTGTGGCCAAAAGGTGCACGTTTTATTTGCACTTGATAGTCTCTATCATTTCCACAGTGTTTTTCATCTTGAGACAAAGTTATATGTTTGAATTCATTATTCAAACATATTTATTCCGATATAGTCCTCTGGTACATGGGATAAAATGGTCATGAAGAGGGAGTTAAAATAATTGCAATGCACTCAGAATGCACAATGCACTTCGGTCTGACATAATGTTTTTCCTGCCTTCTGATCCATATCGCTTACAATAGTGCAAACTGCTGTTCAGCTCTGGGACTCCGTGCTCCAATATTATCTTTAATCTTGCAACACTGCAATCCCAAACTACTGTTAATAATAAAGTTGCGGGTTGTGGTTTGCTCTGTTTAAGAACTAGCTTGGACTCCTCTGCAAGCTAGTTGTGGTCCATGGACTGTATATTTGACATGATATCCCGAGACCAGCTGTCAAATGTAGGTCACCTTGAATAAAAATGTTTGATAATGAAGGTGTAGAAATGTGTGTATTATGTGTGTGCATGTGTGACTCAGGTTCATAACTTGAGCTGTAGGTATGTGCAGATAAAAGTCCCAGATAAAGCAGCTCTGCAGCTGAAATTATGATTACATGTAATAACAAGTTTGTAAACCTTCCGCCAGTTTTTATCCGGAAAAGCAGAGCCGATGTTGACAGGTCGGCAAAGGCGTTGGATCGTGATTGGTTGAGACGGCACAGAGTCTGCTCTGATTGGCTGAGCCGCCGATACACTACAGTGTAACTGGTTCGTGTCTTGTTGGCGCGCTCAGTTTAAGATTCAACAGTGGTCCTGTCTTTCTTTATTCGAGGATTGTAATCTTCTGTAACAACAGCCCGGCTCGGTGTTTGTCCATGCTTCCAGTGTTCAGCTGAGAAGAAATACACTTCCAAAAACTTCTGTGAGAAGAAAGTCGCCGTTCTTCATCAAGATGCACGTGATTAAACGAGGTAACTTGTTCAACTTGATGATCTTTGCTGCAACAAAAGTCACTGCTGGAGGATGTGAGGATTCTCTGGATATATGTAATCATAGAAAATTGAGATATTAAAAAAATTGAAAGCTGTGCTAAGAGGCAACATCATGAACGATTATCATTGTTTTTTTCTTAAATTCCTCAATTTATAATCACAATAACTTTGTCTGCGTGGCGTGTTTTCACTGAGTCACCAAACAAAGACTTTACAGGACAAAGGGATGATAGGCAAGGCTTTCTTTCAATGATTTGTCTTTATTTCAAAACAATATATAATGTAGGTTTAGGTAATTACAATTTTTTCTCAACCAAGCCTTTAAGTAAATCAGTTGTTCCTTTTATTTATTTCTTTAGCGATTCTTTCAGTACTTTGCAAAGACAAAGATAATCATTTTAATAATTATTATCTAAAAGGCTCTAAACAGGTGGGATTTTGATTGTGATTTTACCATCTACTTTATTGGGACAATCAAAGAGGGTGTTTCTATTTTTCTAGCGCAATAGCTGGTTTGACAGGTGTTCAGTGTCTTTATTACTATTGATTAGAGATCTATCTTCGATGTATTATAAAACACGGTTCAATAGTGTTTAAGGCTTTGCAGCATTATATTAAACACAAAAATATATAGAATTAATAATGGCAGTCAGATTATTGCTGATGAAAATCCAGTTATAACACAACTGAAAGAGTCAAGTATTGATAACGTTTGTTTTTGCAGACGGACGTCAGGAGGGAGTCACCTTTGATAAAATCACATCACGAATCCAGAAACTTTGCTATGGACTCAATTCTGACTTTGTGGACCCAGTAAGTTCAAAGCACCAAGAGAAAGACAGGAACAAAGTAACATCGGGTTGTGTGATCCTGTTTGCAGATGCCACTCCAGTGATTGTCTGACACATGTGACAATTTATCTCCGTTTCTACAGGCACAGATTACCATGAAAGTGGTCCAGGGTCTGTACAGTGGAGTCACCACCGTGGAGCTGGACGTGCTGGCTGCAGAGACTGCTGCCACTCTCACCACTAAACACCCCGACTATGCAATCCTGGCTGCACGGATCGCTGTGTCCAATTTGCACAAGGAGACCAAGAAAGTATTCAGTGGTGAGTCTAATATTCCAATGTGTGTGTTTTCACTTTTTAATATTATTGCTATTGTTGTAACATGATAATATTATGTATTTTACTTTATGAACTCTCCCTGAAAATCATTGATTTATAGTTGTTGATATGTCAAATTGTCTATGCTGATATTGGATTTATTCTCTTTGCGTGTGCAGATGTGATGGAAGACTTGTACAACTACGTCAACCCTTTAAACAAACAGCACTCCCCGATGATTTCCAGAGAGACGCTGGACATTGTCCTTGAAAACAAGGCTGTGAGTCGCATTTGATTATGTATTCTGTCCATTTTTGTGAAGTGATCGTAATATCATTCAACACTCTGTAACATAACCTTTATTGTTTGCAGCGTGTCAACTCAGCCATCATTTACGACAGAGACTTCTCTTATAACTTCTTTGGCTTCAAGGTAATTTCTGTTTCACTTTCATCTTCTATATTTCAGACATTTGACGATTATCAATCTACTAAGTAATTTTTCTCCAACAGACGCTTGAGCGATCATATTTGTTGAAGATTGATGGCAAAGGTGAGAGTAATATCTCCTATAATTACCCTGAGAAGAAGCTTTGAAAGCAGAATGTCTGTCAGATCACTTTTACTTAATGTTATTGTTTTTTTACGTCTAGTTGCTGAGAGGCCCCAGCACATGCTCATGAGAGTGGCCGTGGGGATTCATAAACGAGACATTGATGCTGCCATTGAGACGTACAATTTGTTGTCAGAGAAGTGGTTCACCCATGCCTCACCTACACTTTTCAATGCGGGTACCAACAGACCCCAGCTGTCCAGGTGAGGACTATTAAACTGCAGATAAGCAAATAAGATGATCACTGATCTAAAACTGTATTTCAGACTTAATTTTTTTCATCATGTAATTTCTTGTGAATTTTTTTTTTTTTTTTTTTTTTGCAGTTGCTTCTTGCTTGCCATGAAGGATGACAGCATTGAGGGTATTTATGATACTCTGAAGCAGTGTGCCCTCATCTCCAAATCAGCTGGTGGTATTGGAATTGCTGTTAGTTGTATCAGAGCTACAGGAAGCTATATTGCTGGGGTGAGGCAAATATTAAACTAATAGAAATCAAACAGAGACAGGCAACCTTTGTTTTAATGTTTTGTTTTTTAATCTTACTCATGGTGTTTTTCAGACTAATGGCAATTCCAACGGGCTAGTTCCTATGCTTCGAGTGTACAACAACACAGCACGTTATGTTGACCAGGGGGGCAACAAGGTAAAGATGAGACCAATCCGAATGGATCGAGTGTGTAATGATGGCATACATGTCAACGTGTTTTCCAATGCCGTTGCTCACTTTGCTCTCTGCTTTTGCAGAGACCCGGTGCCTTTGCTGTGTACCTGGAGCCGTGGCATTCGGATGTGTTTGACTTTTTGGAGCTGAAGAAGAACACAGGCAAAGAAGAGCAGAGGGCTAGAGACCTGTTCTTTGCCATGTGGATACCGGACCTCTTTATGAAGCGAGTGGAAAGCAATCAGGTAAAAATTAACAACAATCTCATGAAGTCTCATCAGTTTCATGTTTGTCATTGACTTCAGATGCACTTATCGTGAATGCTCTTGTTTTTGTAGGAGTGGTCTCTGATGTGTCCCAGTGAGTGTCCTGGGTTGGAGGACTGTTGGGGGGAGGAGTTTGAGAAACTCTACACAAGGTAAGATCACAACTCCGAGCTCTATTCTTAAAGTAAAGACATGTTTCTTGGCAGTGACTAGTTTTATTGAACTCAATGGTCTTCAGATATGAGAAAGAGGGCCGAGCTCGGCGTGTGGTGAAGGCCCAGCAGCTGTGGTACGCCATCATCGAGTCGCAGACGGAAACGGGCACGCCGTACATCCTCTACAAGGACGCCTGCAACAAGAAGAGCAACCAGCAAAATCTGGGCACCATCAAGTCCAGCAATCTGTGCACCGAGATTGTGGAGTACACAAGCAAAGATGAGGTGAGGCCTCATGGTGAGGATATTTTATATCAGTTTACCATTTTCTTTGTGTGGTCTGTTCCTAAATTAAATTTGTGTTGATTCTGCTGCAGGTTGCAGTTTGTAATCTGGCATCCATTGCCCTCAACATGTACGTTACACCAGAGAAGACCTTTGACTTCAAAAAGCTGGCCTTAGTCACCAAAGTCATTGTCAAGAACTTGAACAAGATCATTGACATTAATTACTACCCAGTGGTGGAGGTATGAGTTCATTCATTCTCATCTATGTTGACAACACAACTGGTGGGAAGACCTCGCCGTTCATTAATGCTTCCTCTGTTCTGCTCAATAGGCTGAAAGGTCTAACAAGCGTCACAGGCCGATTGGAATTGGAGTTCAGGGTCTGGCTGATGCCTTTATCCTTATGCGTTATCCGTTTGAAAGCCCGGAGGCCCAGTTACTCAACATTCAGATCTTTGAAACGATCTACTTTGCAGCCCTGGAGGCCAGTTGTGAGCTGGCAGCAGAGCTGGGCCCTTACGAAACCTATGCTGGCTCCCCTGTCAGCAAGGGTGTGAGTAGTTTTCACATCTTAATTCCGTCCCGAGATACAATTCAGCTGTTAGGACTTAGATATTAACTGATGTGTTGTGTTTCACAGATCCTTCAGTATGACATGTGGGACAAAACCCCGACAGATCTGTGGGACTGGAACGCACTGAAGGCAAAGATTGCTGAGTAAGTTCCACCTGAACGTCTTTCTCACTCTTGACGTTTGTTGTATGCAGAAGCTGTCATTCAGTCCTTATTCAGCTCCTCTCGTGTGTCGTTCATTACCTCAGGCATGGTGTGAGGAACAGTCTGCTTTTGGCCCCCATGCCCACTGCTTCTACGGCCCAGATCCTGGGCAACAATGAGTCCATTGAACCATACACCAGCAACATCTACACTCGCAGGGTGCTCTCAGGAGAGTTTCAGGTCGGTTACTGAATACTGTTCTGTTGTATCTGACATCATCTGTTTGTCATGGAAAGTTTTCTATAGGGGCTTCTCTCTTTGTACTATAGATTGTGAATCCTCACCTCCTGAAGGATCTCACAGAGAAAGGACTGTGGAATGAGGACATGAAGAACCAGTTGATTGCACAGAACGGGTCTATCCAGGTACAGGCTCTCATAACTATCAGGGCTGATTCATTTATGCAGTATTGCTGTTATGAATGTTCCTACACTTCTTTACACCTGGATGGTGTCTCCTCAGGAAATTAAAGGGATCCCGACTGAGCTGAAGCAGCTGTATAAAACAGTGTGGGAAATCTCACAGAAAACGGTCCTGAAGATGGCAGCAGATCGTGGCGCCTACATCGACCAGAGCCAGTCCCTAAACATTCACATCGCCGAGCCGAACTACGGCAAACTGACGAGCATGCACTTTTACGGCTGGAAGTTGGTAGGTTTGAGGTGTCCAGGGTTCAAGTAGGAGCCATGTGTGTCAAGAGAAACATAATAAACAGTTTGTTTGTTTTTTTGTTTCTCCCCGCAGGGCCTGAAAACTGGCATGTACTACCTGCGGACGAAGCCCGCTGCCAACCCCATTCAGTTCACCCTGAACAAGGAGAAGTTAAAGGAGGCTCAGTCGGCCAAGAGCTCAGCGGAGGAGGAAACCAAAGAGCATAACACAGCAGCAATGGTGTGCTCCTTAGCAAACAAAGATGACTGTTTGATGTGTGGCTCCTGAGTCATACCTCCATCATCACCAACTCACATTTAAAAAGTGTTTTGGAAAAACGGGTGCTTTTTTTTTTTTGTATAGGATGTTGTAATAAGGGATTTTATGTGCTGTGCTCAATCACAGCTCTTTGCTGTTTTTAATCTAATATTTTTCAGTATTTTTATTGTGCAGTGTTTGTATGTTTTGAATGAGGTTCAATGAATTAATGATATTGTTTTTTCAATGATACAATTTTGTTGTGTGTGTGTGTCTCAATGAATTTCCTACAGAATATTAAATATGGTGCATAATGGTCTTAAATAAGTGTTGTCATTCTGGAGTGATGCCTCCTAACTTGAAAATATGTAAATAGTAAATTTTTTAAACAAAGAACAAGGCTGTCAAAAATGTAGGTTTATATATACTTTATATATAGAGAAAATCCCTAAAATAAAAAGGTAAAAAAAAAGAAAGTCACAAATAAATCACACAGGTAGGTTTTAAAATCTATTTCGATCCACCTCCATAAAGATGAATGTTTTTTTTTTTTTAACTAACCAGACAAAGTAAGCAAAATGAATATGGGTGTGTTATTGTGTTGCTGTGAGAAAACAAACGCGCTGTTTTGTCACTTGGGATATATTTCCAGAAACAACTCAGCTCCTAATAAAACTACTCATTTTGCTTGTAAATAAATTTAGTGAGCAGGTGCCACCAGATAAGGACTCAGAACACCTCAATGCTAAGTTAAAATGAGAAACTCATTGTAAGAATGAGACTATGGCATGAAAAAAGTGTTGATGTAGTGCCCCTATGGGAAAGGTGCAGGTGTTGAATTAATGAACTGCTTTGCTGATGCATGAAGCCCCAGGAGACCAGGATGTGTGAAGCAAGCTGAGACCTGCACCGTGACACTGTAGCAACAGACACAGGTCAGTTGCCTCAAACAAAGACAGAATGAAACACTCACAACCTGATTGAGTTCATAACAACCTCGATTTATTCGTGCCACTCAAAGACAGAAACAAGTGCCATTTTTTTATTATGTTGAAGTCTGAACTTTGAGTGAACTCAAAGTCTTGTTTGTTTTTCCTACATGAAGAACTGATATTGAACACTCAATCTACTGTGTGAGTCATTTACCCTAACCAGCTGAGAAATGAACCTTCGGCTGTTATAAGTGGTGACTACATCTAGTGGACCAATCACTGTATTTCCGTGCATTCGACATAAGGCACGGCTTCTTGGATTCAGCAGAGACACAAGACTATTTCGGAGTCATTCAAATTCATTGTGTCCATCGTTTCTCAACTGAAGCTCGCTGAGATTTCTTCTAATAAAGTCTGCGAACTCTCAGATGAAGCCAAACACTTGCTGACAAACACACTCCCTCGTGAACATAGAAAAGTAGATACAGTATATTAAAAATAAAAAAAGTGCAGTTTTCCAGGTTGTCCTACCTTCTAGAAGGCATCTTATGGTTTTCATTGGCATGTGCAAATCTCATTTGACAATCAAGTTTTGTCCCTCAGTGATTGACGGGTACATTAAGTTGAACATTAGTATTTAATTTACATTGCAAATTAACTAGTGAGTCACAGGGTGGTGCAGTGGTTAGTACTGTCGTCTCCCAGTAACAATCTTCCCGGTTCCTTCCTGGTGCCCAATGTGCTTTTTCTGTGTGGCTTCCCACTATCCAGCACTCTTTGACAATCCAGACACCAGAGTGTGACTGAAAATTGTGCGTGTGGTTGGCTGGGATATCTTATAAGTTATGTTTTAAGTCAGAGGCCAGGACATTTCTCTTTAATGCCTTGAGAAGACCCGCCCAAAATATCCCTTATTGTAAATAGTTTGAGAAGAGATGTTTCCATAGAGTTACAGTTAAAAAAAAAAAAAAGTGAAGATAAAGTTTGTGACAATTTCAAAACACAAAGATGAAAATGTAATTCTTCCCTCCGTGAAGCTATTGGACTAAAAGTGGATGAACTGAAGGCCTGGTTGCGGCCAACATTAAAAACATTTATAGTCATTATATTACTAGTGCAAATATTCTAATGTTAAAATGGCTTTTATCTCATGTGAAACTACTGTTCACAGTTGGATGCATTTTTAAAGCCTAAAATCAACGTTGGCAGCCAAAACAACCTGCTATTTTTAATTTAACCTCACAATATCTGACCAGAAAACCCAAAAAACTGAGCTGTGAGTATAAACGTTCTCATCCTACATGCAAACTTCAACTCTTTTTGTTGCCTCTTTGAATGATCTTTTACTTTGAGAAGTGCTGAAGGACCAAAGACGAGCATTAAAATCTCAGTGTCGTTATCAGTGTTGTTTCGTCATACCACCAGGCTGTTGGAATTAAACAACTGCTGTCCATCATAAGGACGACATGATGAAGGTTATGGCCTCACTAGAGCTCCATCGATTGATTCGTCGCCCTCTTGGGAGCCGAAGCCGGTGTCCTGGGAGCTGCTACTTCCTGTAGGGGAGGGAATTATCTTCTTGGTTCCTGGTTTTTTGGTTTCGTCTTTAATCTGAGATTTCTCAGCTATGTTTTTCTCAAACTTTCTACCCGTCATCCATCTTGGTTCTGCTTCTTTGTCTCCTGGCTCTATGTTATTGAACTTGTTCACTAATTTCTTTGTGTCTATTTTTTCATAGTTGACTTTTTTACATTCGGGAGGTTCGGTGATGATTGCAGCTCCTTTGTTTGTGTTTTTTTCATTTTGTTTTCCTACTTCATCCTGTGCAGCCACAGCTTTGTCCTTGTTATCCACATTACTGACAATTATTGCTTGCGTCACTTTCTCTTTCACTGTATTGTCACTATTTAGATTTTTCTCAACTTCTGTCTGTTCTTTTTGATCAGTTTCCTTCTTTTCCACTAACTTGGCTCCAGCTCGGCCTTCCTCCATTTTCACCATTTCACAGTCTTTGCCTTCCTTTAGCCCTTTTCCTGCTTCGCCCCCCTGATTCTGTGGGGTGTCTGACTCCTGCTGTCCATCTGATTTGGTCTTTTCTTCATCCACCTCCTCTTCGCCTTGGTGTACTGTCACTTTAAGCGATGCATTTTTATCATCGCCTCTGCTGGTGAAACCTCTGAAATTGTTCTTGGCACCAATTATGTATTTCCCCAGTACGGAGGAGCCATCTTTGGTCAGTGCGTCATTGGAAGAGTGTCCCTTGTCCATCAGAAGCTGCTGGAGCACTTTCATGTCATTGTGCATCCTGCCGACTGCTTTGCTCAGCTCAGTGACCCGATTACCAATATCTGAGGAGGAAAAATACTCCAGTTACATATCACAGCATTAAAGCATTTTATCAATGACCTATGTTCCTTCCTGCTGGAGAGTGAGTAAAACACACTGGAAAGCCTGATATGTGAGAAAATGTGACAGTTTGGGAAAAGTTGTCACAATTAAAACACAAATTTTTTTTTTTTTTTACCAGACTAACCTTTTTCAGATAAAAAAAAAAACATATCTCGATATCATATCTTAAACAGCATCAAAGACAATTTTAACATGTAATGTCTCAGCTAGGTCGATATGAATTACTATTTTATCATAATCACAATATTATCTATCCTCTTACTACACAAAACGGTGCTAATTTTAATTCAATTGTATGTGGAATTATTCATTATATATAATGTAATTAATGTAATATTAATGACGATATTTGACAAAGTTTAAGATATCCTTAGTTTGAGCTTATTGCATTGCAATTATCTTGAATCAGAACCCCAAACACATATAAAAAAAAGGCCTCCTCGAGTATAATGTGGATATCTGAAGTGCTGCATTGTTGCTCAGGCTCCCAGGAAATTACCTAAATAGTGCCAGTTGAGTGGAAATGGCAAAACGGCTGATGTGAAAAATATTATATATATTTCATTAAAAAGTTGATTTAAATTAACGTAAAACATAAAGTTACTGTAAATGAGGATAGTTTTGTATTGATTCTTTCCAAAAAATGATATTGTCATGGTTTATATACACTTTTTCTGAATATCTGACTAAACCAGCACATTTACATTTTTTGAAGTTTTTTGAAGTTTTCATCTAATAGCCAGTAATAGATTAGAGACAGCAACATGCAGGCTGCTCAACGTAAAGTTTTTTTCGTGGTGTATTATTGTAAAGCATATTCTGTGGTGGGAGCTTAGTAATGATGGATTTCTTCTGAAGTTACCTTTCCTCCTGGTCTCCTCAAACTCCCTGCGAGCTGACTCGATGTAGCGCTGCACCAGTGCTTTGATCACCTGCTGCCGGTATGGGATTTGGTTGTCCTCAGATCCTTTATCTTGGGGCTTTATCCACAAGCAGAAGACAGATAAAATTTTGCTGAACTTGAACTCTGCTGATCCAGTCGTACAGCTTAGGCATTCAACACACACTTACCATAGAGGCTATAGGAGGATATTTCTGCTCAGAGGTACAAGTGCAGCAGCAGCAGAGTCGCCTGAAGATACCCCTGTGAAGACATTGTAACTGAATCAATGGATATCCATCACTGTATTTTCTTTTTTAGAGCCTGAAAATGTCGGTTCGGAGCCCACCTCAAGATATAAAAGATGGCCTTCGGTGAAGGAATGATGTTGAACGGCACGGGCATGGTGAGGCCCTCTCTGAAGTAACTGAGGTACAGCCTGGACCGGGCAAATTTCCACTCAACATCGGCGTCATCCTAAAGTCAAACTGACACGTCACTGAGATACTCCTTTTATAGCACATCTGGTGCAAAGGAAGCTCTTTACCTGGATTTTCTGAAAGGAGTTGGTGATCATAGCAATGAGCATGTTGAGGAGCACAATGACGATCATTAGAGTAAAGATGCCGTACAGGATCCTCCCAACCAGCTCTGCCAACATGAACTGTGGCATGTCTACGTAGTCCTGGTTGGCCACTCCGAACATGGTCCAAAACAAGAAGTTGAAGGTCTCGTTAAACCTGCAGCAGACGGTATTAATCATGGAGAGACTCTTAACTTATTCGTGCATTGCATATTTAGAGGTCAGATATGTTGAGGCTTCTATCAGAACATGAAGTTTAAACTCCTGCAAGCAGATAAACATCAGTTTATTTATATTTATTTATACTGAATTGCTCGATTTTGTTACCACCAACAACACTTTCACACCAAACATAGATTTAAAAGAATAATGCTTTATTACAGTTATCACAAAAAAAGTGCTGCAGTTACTAGTACTGAAACTAAAAAGGGAATTAGTTGCACAGGGAAGTAACACTTGCATCATTTATGTTGTGGTGCACTCCTTCTTAAGAAAACATTGGTCAGGAGAAAGAGTTCATTAAACAAATTATAAAACATATTGCCTTATTTACATTATTCCCAACAATGTCTTTTTGTAATTTATTTTAGCACTGGTTCTCTCAGGGTATATTAACTTCCAGGAGTCTCCATTTACATCTTCATTCTACTTTGCAGAATCAACACAGGGCCAGCAGTTTTAGGGGATTATAAGCACTTGATCCAGAGCAGCTGGAGGAGAAGCCTCAAAGCAGCAACTCCTATGGTGTCCACATTTGCCTGACTATTTTAAAACTACAAGTAAAGTTCCCAAATTCCTACCTTCCAAGATGCGGAGAGACGACATAAGGAGCATAGACATTGTTGATACCACAGAGGAAGGCTGTACCGATGATCATCAGGATGAACATGAATCTAAAAAGGAAACGGACAGATTGTTGTTCACCTGGTGTGATGTTGAGCCTTGTATTGCTGTCAAAGTAGGGATCAATATTCAAAGCTGCAGAGGCAGAAGTGCTATTACCTCACCATATCGTTAATCATCTTTCCTATAGAGATTTGCAGGGTTCCCATAGTCTCGTGTGCTGGCAGGATGTATGCAAGCCGTGTGAAGCTCAGCATGCTGGTCACTGCAAACAGCAGCTCTGCAATCAGCTGAGGGTCTTCCTGATGCCAGTCCTCTCGCACTGTGGCAGCAGATATATATAATCACAGAACCGGGTGAACATTAGGAACCTTTAAGGCCTCCCATAGTAATTTCAGTTCAGTGATCAGCTCTTGTTTTCTCACCAGTCTGAGTGAAGTAGATACACTCCTCTGTGACGTTCTGATCGCTGCAGAGGAAGTAACCTTTAAGCATAATGAGCACTCGTAATGCAAAGGAGGCGAGGTACATGCTGAGCACCATCATGTCCAAGCAGTTCCACTTGTCCCGGAAATGACTCCTCAACCCTTCGATCCACACCTCCTTACACTCATACCAGAAGAATCCTGAGAGGAAAAGCAGAATATGAAACCACATGACAGTCTTGTTCTATTGATTTAGGCTGCATGGTGGCGCAGTGGTTCAGAAAGTTAGCAAATACAAAGTTTTAAATGAAAATGTAAAAAAAAACAACAAAAAAAACCCTTAATTATTTTTGATTAAATATCTATTTGAGTAATTAATTTTTCTATCTTGAATATACTTCATGAGAATTATTATCATCCACATGTATGTTTATGGCCTTTCGGAGCAAACCACAATACCTGGAGAAAAAAAAACATGAATGCACAGGGAGAACATGCAAACTCTGAAGCATTACTACAGTAATTGTAATAGATTATCATTTTTCAGAAGTGATTATAAGATTGGTTAATAATATATTAGGATGAATACGTTTAGGCTAATTTACATGCTCATATTGATGTAGAAGCTGAAAGTTTGCTTATGTTAAACTATATGATGGCTTGTGTGAGACACAAATTGCATTTGAGCACAGGAAGAACATGCAATCAGCACACAGAAAAACCTGCATGTTTCAAGGGATATTCTTACTGTGAAGTGGCAGCGCAAACCACTGCTCCTCAATGAAACTCAGTGTTTGTTTTTTTATCTGAAAAATAAAAAAAACAATTAAACTGAACTTACCGACCACCCACACCATGTGGAAGGAGCTGTGCAAGATGTCCTGGTTCCGGGATGCAAATTCATCTCGATACACCTCCATGGCTATCGATTCTCCGAGTAACGTGATGAGAAACCACAGATATGATGCCGAGTGGAGCAGGAATTTGATCACAGGTGTCTTCAGGGTCTTTCCTACCTGGAAATAAAAAGGTTTTGTCACAACTAACATACAGTCGTGATCTTTGCTGCCCTCCTACATTTGTGGTCTTTCAGTGACAGAAAAAAATAATCTGTTGTTACTACTGATCAAAAGAAGAAGATTGGGATGTGACCTTTGACTTTGGTGCAATCCAGTAGACCAGGCAAAGAAGGGGCATAGTGAGAAAGATGCCCACAGAGACAAACACCTTCCAGGTTTTCCTGCTGTCTCTCCAGCCTGCAAGGTTCCCACACCAGATTGAGGATAGAACCTGTTGGCAGATTGGGTGCGCAACAAACTAAACCAAATAAAAAAACAAAAATAGGGAGAGAGAGAGAAAAAAAAAGGGAGGGAATATAAGTTAGTAATCCTATTCATGTGTTGTTTTGAGCCAACAGTGTTTTGCGCATTCTGCTACCTGCTTCTGCTTGAAGTTGATGGCAAGCCGCAGACGTGACAGGTTCGGTATCCCCTCCTCAAAAGCCTGCTCGTCCAGGGAGTCCTGACTCTCGTCCTCATAGCTGTTAAGAATCGTGGTCACCTCGCTCTGGTTGCGACACATGCCCAGCAACTCGACGGCAAACTCCTGACAGAGCAGCTCCAGGCTCAAGTACTGCGGCTGAAAGGAGAAAGACACTGAGTCAACAAACAACAACTAGGCAACACAAACAGCTCGGGATGACTTTGAATCTCTTCAGACCTTGAACTCTGGCTCTTTTTCCGACAGCTTGTGGAGCTCTCTGCTGAGACAGAAAGCCCTGAACATGGCGTCGTCGGAGGTGATGGACAGGTATGCTCGGCTGGCGATGCCACGATAGGTGTTGATGCGAGACAAGGAGAACTTGAGGAGGTCGTACTGCCGGCTGTTGCGGCAATCCAGGCAGGTGCAGGATATCTTGTGTGGCCAGGGGATGTTGTGGCCTTTTTGAATGAACATGGTGACGATGTCATACAGGTCTTTCTGGCAGGCCAAGGTCAGAGGGGTCACCCCGGGGGCAAACTGAGAATTGTCAATCGAGCGGTCAAACATCGCCTGGGAGAAGGATCGCACGTCCATTTTGCTGACCTTCTCCTGATCCAGGCGGTCCATCAGGAGCTTTACTACCAACAGCCGGTTGGTGTCCACAGCGACAAGCAGCGCCTCATGGATCTGCCGGAAGTCAAACTTGACGCCCTGGAGCAGGGCGTCCATGGCATCCTCATTTCCCAGGCGGATGGAGAGGTTTAGTGCCTCCCTCCACTGGCGGTCCTCGGATTCATCCAGCTGGCGGACGATGCCGTCTCCGGTCTTTAACAGCCCACAGAGAAGCTCCGGTTTCCCTTCCCGAATGGCGGTGATGAGCTCCGGGGGGAAACGCATCTTCTTGTTCATGATCTCGCGCCATTGTTCAGGCTAAGAGATAGGACAGAAAGTCAGGAACAGTATCAAGCCCGCTTACAGATTTTCATCAAAATAATATCAGATATCAAAAAAATAAATAAAAAAGCTGCTTACAGTGGGTCGATTTAAGCCTCAAAAATACTAAGAACTAATAATAAAACTGTGAATGTATAAAATGTCAAAACTAATGTGAAACAAAAGAATAAACTTTATGCATTTATTGTGACATTAAATTGAACAAACTGAAAAATAAAGCAGGGAATTTAAAAGATATACTGTAGCAGTTTAAATCACAAAAGGGTTTGACTATATTGCATCTGTTTTAGTTTTTTTGTCAAACGACAAATTCCAGAAGTAAATAACATCTCGACTTACCGTGAGGTTTTCCATCCCAGAAGACGAAATAACACAATTGTGAGTGGAGATCCTAAAGTATAGACACAATCACATTCTTTGGAGGCATGAAATGAATTATTTCCAGCTCCTTTGAGCCTTGGCGATGAAGGTAAGAGAAACCAGCAGAGTGAACAATTGGCCTCGGAAAGAGAAGAGTTGCGCACTTTGGTGTCCCGCGATCATGTGCTAGCGGATGACTACATGGATAGATCAGCATCCACAGACTCAATAACACACTTGAATGCCCCAAGGAGAAAGGCCAATTAAAACGTAACCAGCGCAAAGTGTTTCACGCTCGGCTGGGCCCCGGCCAAACTGTTTCTGCCTTCAAACAGGAATTCATTTTGGTCTCTCCATTGGAAACAGCACCACGGTACAATTAAGGTAGCTGTTACTGAACAGGCAGCAGCTGTCATCGTTTCCCGCCGGAGGAGCTGGAAGGAATTCACAGCAGAGGGAAAAACAAGGTGCTGCAAGTGAAACATTTACTCATTCACTCATTATTTTCTCTTCTCTGTCCATGTTGTTCCTTTTTGTGGAAATCAAGTATTTGCCATGTTATAAATAAATACTAAGTTTTATTTTTGTCCTAAAATACGTGTATGGTTCATTTTCATCTTGCTTTGAAAACTTAATTCTCTTGATATTATCGCATCCTTTTTTTTTCTCTTACAGTGTGAAACGTTTCTATACTTGTCTTCTTTACCAGTCCATCATGTTGTCATATTATGTGTCATGTATGGGTTTGGCTCCTATTTATTTCTCCACATTGCAAACAAGGACCAGGCGTTTCCATGACAGTATAAAATACAAACATGATGATAATACTGGAAACACAGTGTTTTGTAAAACAATGAAACTGTTAAGGATTCAACAAAGAGGTCACAGCGGTGACGTGATATGTCATCTCTCGTGTGGAAGTGAAACCTGAGTAACTGCTAAACATAAATCTGTACAGCAGAGGGGGGAACCATCAGTCAACTCAAACATGTAACTCTAATCCGTTTGGCAGTACAAAAATAAAAAGTTTTTGTGAAATAATTTTTAAAGCTTTGCGTCACATCTCCAGATTATATTTATGTAGTATTATGCAATAAGTAAGAGTTGACGTTTTTATTGTGACATTTTCATGTGCCTTCTTTCTTCCTTAATTTTTTTTTTTTTAAACACAAAATAATGTAAATGTCATTTCAAATTACATGAACACAAACTGGAGATTTCTTTTTTACTTACTTTTGGAAACTAGTTTTGCATCCATTGCATAAGGTTACAGAGTGCTGATCCCTGCACGAGTCACCAGTCCATCATTTGGGAAAACACACAAACACTACACAGAAATAAGCCACCCCTACCAACTTTGTTGTGGGATGATAAAACTGCACATTTACTGAGGCCAACCTGCTGTCTAATCAGTATGTTTAGAGGTCACAACGGTGAGGTGAATAGATCGTCTCGGTAAAGAAGAAATGTTCACTAACAGATTTAGCCAATTTGCAAACAATATTTGAGGAATATAGGCCTTTTGTATATAAAGAAGTCTTAGATCTTTGAGTTCAGCTCATGAATAAATCACACTATAGATTAACTACTGTTTTCCAATCGGTTTATAATCACTTACTCACAGCTGAGATATTAGTTAAATAAAAACAGGAGAAAAAGAAAATGGTTTCAAGTGTCATTTATTTCAGCTAACGAGTGATTTTTTAAAAAGTAAAACAGCCTCTTCATTTGAAATAGTTGTGGGAAACAATAGAAACGACCTAAAACAACAACAAACTATTTTTCTCAGGGTGAAAATACAAGTCAGTCAAACCCCCAGATCTACAGCGACGTCTCTGTGATTCCACAAACTGGTGGACTGTGAGATTAAAAACAACCTGTAACAAAACAAGAGAACACAGTGAACCTCTTCACTTTGATCGGTGGGTAAGAACTCCACACCAGCTTTGGCTACTGCACGCCAAAAGAAATCAACACGGGAGTCATGACAGTCCAAAACCTACACGTGGTAAACTTTGTACAATAAAGTACAAAAAAAAAAATGTCTTAGGAAATATGTGCATAAATTCCAAAACTCTACTAAGTGATATTTTACATTGAAGTGAAGTTTACATACAAATTTCCTGTTCATGTACTTTGTCTTTCCTCCAAAAAAACAATGTTCCTCTTCCAAAGATCCCCCCAAGAGTGTATCAAAACATTATCAAAGTTCAGCTATATTAGAAGAAATTTTGCACTAATTTAGGATCATACCAAAAGTAAACTTATTGAATCATGATTCCTACATGTAAGATGAGCACCTCCTGGAAGACAACACTGTAAACTGCACATACTTTGGATGCGTATAAATCATATTATACATGTATATTCCTTTGAGCAATGTTCAACCACTTTTGTTCCATGAATTTAACTTTCCAAAGTTGTTGCATAAAAAGTGAAACTGCTCCTCGTCGACAGCTTTTCTCTGTGAATGACATTTTTAGTCCCGTTAGCAGGGTGTAATCATGATTTAACATTTAAAATGTTGCATCATGATGGAGACATTTCAAATGTCAAAATATATAATGACAGTTTATAAAGAAAAAAAACCCTAATGGCAGCAAAACTCTGTCAGAAAAAGAAAACAAAAACCAGCCATGTGTTTGCAGCTCTCTATACAACTGAGGATATTAAAGAGAGTGAAAAACTATGGTTTCTCATGAGATCTAAATGAGCAGAATTCTTAAAACCAAAATTATCTTATAACTAATTAAATCCAAATGAAACCGCAATCATTATTTAGTAAAAACACTTAGATAAAGCCTCAAAAAAAAAAGAAAAAAAAAAAGGGGGGGAGACTGTCCTCTATATTCACATAAATCCTCAAAAGTTAAATACAAACTAAAATCGGACTCTAAATGTACAGAAAAGCTCAGTTTCACTTTGTGTGTGAACTTCAAAAAAGAAAAAAAAAAGGGAAACAGTGCAGGTCAGTTCAGCAGGTTTTAGAGTTCCTCCTTCCTCGATTCCGCGTCCTCCTTCAACTTCTGCTCCTGCATGCGACTTCGGGTGGAGCCTGCATGGTGAAGACAAACACCAAACACACATCTGCTTGAGGAGCATACACCCAAAGTCCACCCAGCTGGTAATAAAACCAACGAAAAGGCTCAAATGAAACATATGGAATACATAGAAATCTGTAGGCACTTACTCATCTCTGCAAGCTTCTGGATGAGCGCGGAACCTCCTCCAGATTTGCTGTACAATAGAAAATATGATGTGAACATTTATGAAGAGAATGCAAATATTAGTCATTCATCACTGTGCATGTATTTATAGAACCCAGCCGTATTGAATTGTTTACAGAGATAATCTGATGAAAAATAAGATATGAAGCTGTGTTCCTAATTTTAGACCTGCTTTATTTCAACATTTTCCTCGTTTCAAAATCACTTCATGCAGCAAGGTTGACGATCTTTGCACGGGCAGCAACGAAACGCACACATTCCAAACTGTCACTCCCAATATATAAAATCGATAAAAATGAGGATATGAAAAGAAAGGTGGCTAATCCGTCAAGATGTCTTCATGTATTTATGAGCATTCTTCTTGAATCAGTACTGCATCACCAATCAAACCGAAATGAAATACCCACTTGTGCATTTTATAACAAGAGGCTCATGGAAAATTTAAAAAGGTTCATTGATAACAATTCAGGGCCCATTCACACGACAATAAACAACAATGTTTCAACAACATCATTTTAGTACTTTCGTTTCAGAAAAAAAATTGCATTTCCATGGCAACCATATTGTAGTTTTCATAAGACGCCACTAGAAGGTGCAGTGCATTCTGTGCTTTCTCCTGGTCATGAAGACCCATTTAGTGTCTGCTAAAGAAATGCGTCTCCACATGTGCTGCAAATGATGGTGTGGTAAAGATATACAGCACTTTCTCTGAGAGGCACTGTTCGGCCCCGTTCACATGCCGTGAAGATGTCTGACAAATAACACTCGAGCTAAACACAAGTCGAAATATTCAGATTCTGCCAACAGTCAGTGCCGTGCAAAGCATAAGGCCAGCTCGACCAAAGAGAGAGAAAAAGAGTCTGCAGAACTGTCATATTTCAGTGTGTGAATACTAAAAAAAAAATGTTACAAATGTTTTACCTATGAGAAATACACAAGTCAGATTCCATCAATGGAGACCTGATAAGGCCAGATCCAATATTCTAATATCTTTATTGAATCTAAGATTGAAAGATTTCTTTTTGATACACCCAACACTTATAATCCAGAAGTCATTCAGTTTTGCAGCTACAATTGGGTAGTTGTGACCAACCTGCCGTCCGCTTCGTCTTGCCCGTCCACATCAAAGCGTAACCTCTTCAGGGGTTTCGGAGTGGAGCCCAGATCCAGGGTCCTCTTGAAGGAGCGATCGCCGCTGTTGACCATCTGGTTGATCCTCTCAAAGCGGTTGGACTGCTGCATTTGGTCGCATAAGCAGAAAAAAACGCTTCGAATGAGAAAAACCCCACGACAGGCGCTGAAGATGGTAAAAGTTGAAACTGAACTTACTCCAAAGGACTCCCCAATCGATACCAGCATTCTAAAAAAAAAGAGACAAAATCAGCTTAAGGTCTTTCACTTAATAACCCCCAAACCAGGATGTTAATGCTACATTTTTAGCCATAAAAGCTGCACGGCTCCGGGTGAACTTGATCATCACAAGCACTCATAGCAAACTCTTTGTGCCTTCGTAACCTTAAGCAATTAATAGCACTTTTCTTTTATATTCAAGAACATTGAATTTGCAGAGCATCACTTCAGCGTGCATGAAACCTATTTTATCAGTGTCTCAAGATCAAACCAACAATTAATCACTGTGATCAGTCATGAAGATGCTGGACCAACCTGGAGCGAGGCGTCATGATACCCGGAGACATGCGAGGGCTTTTCATTGGGGAGATGTACACGTTGTTGCTGCCGGGAACCCGCAGAGGGGAGTTTGGGAACTTGTAGGGGCTGCGAGGTATTTGTGGGATTGGAGAGAGTGTAGGAGGCTAGAAAACAACAACAACAAAAGTTAGGTGGGTGTGCAGATTTGTGTGCTAGTATTAGGTGATACTGGAGCAGAGTCTCACTCTGGTGGATGCATATTGCAGGATGTTGGTTTTCAGTTTCTGCATGAAGACTTGATTGTAGAAAACAATAATGGAGTCGTAGTGGCCTTCAGCAATCAACACGTGCTTGAAGGTCTGTAAAACAAAAAAGTTAAATAGTTCAAATATAAAGTTATACATATGCTGGTACAATTTAAAATAGAGTTTATGTACAATAAATATTCAAAGGTGGCGTCACCTCCTGGTTCGTGTTGGGCATGTTCTTGTATGATGTGACGATGGTCTTGAAGCGCAGGTCCACACTCTTCACTTTACATATGGCATACATGGCCGACATCATCAGCTGTGAGAACAAATACAAAAGTTTGGTAGGAGGAAAAAAAAAAAAAAACCCGGCAAGAAAACACGAGTAAAGAGCTAATCCAGCAGGTGTCAAGCCGAGAGATCGAATGATAAGTTCAAGTGACCTGGTCGAGGTGACGGTCTCTCATCAGCTCGTACTCGTGCTGCAGGGTGTGCTGGAACAGGGTCCAGATTATGGGCTCCAGTTCAGGATGGGAGGACAACAGGTAGGAGCAGAGGATCTTCAGTCGCGTGTAGGCCAGGCGGTACACTACAGTGAGGGAAAACCCACAGTGACAAAGCTGCAGCAGCACCAATAAAGGAACATTTGAAGGATTGCAGAAAGATCTAAACATTTTTATTTAGGGGAGGGCCAAAGAAATATTTACTACTGAAATGACTTTCCTCTTCTCATAAACTATCAAACCAACAATCATCAATCATTGTGTAAATTGTTTTTTTGTGGCCAACCAGTCGTCCATGTCTCCTGTATATCAAACAGTTGACATCCGTGTCTGGGAGGGACGAGCCGATTGAATTGTGCAACTTGTGAAAAGAAGCAAAAAAAGGCACAGACGATCATTGTTGTATTTCTTTTCATCGTTGTAATTACACATTTGCGATTGGATTCAAGAAATTGTGAGTCATGCCCAATGTTACAGTAAAGTTACGCAACTGACTTAAAAGGAAACCAAGTAAATGTGTGTTTTCTTTCACTATACAGTTTAGACAGCAGGGAAAGGCTTTTGTTTCATAAGTTATGCTGAGACCAGATGAGTAGTAAAACAACCATCTCACGTTTTTTATAGAAGAGGCTGAGAGAGTTGGACTTGGGGAGTCGTGGCGTGAGGCTGGCGGCCTGAGAACTGGGTGTGGCCGGAGACTCCGGGGGAGACACACGGAGGCCCGGGTGCATGGGGGACAGATATCTGTGAAGGCAATGCATGAGTCATCTACACCATGCCTTCAAATTTCAAGGTCAAACAGGAAGGCCGGTGAGGCATCATTTCAGTGACTCAAACCCGATTTCACAACCATGTAACGAAATCTTGACGGGGTCTACAAATTAGCGGCTTGCTGGGAAGCGACAGACGGGCGGGCCCATGGGACGACTTACAGGTCGGCTGCTGTGTGGTTGTGCTGCAGCGGTTGGCTGAAACTGGCCTCGGTCTCCAGCTGCTCTCCTGCTCCGCCCTCGTGTTCCTGTTTCAGCAGCTCAAACAGCGGGGAGCCCTGCAGAGACGTCAACATCAGCATTCACTGTTACGTTACTACCAATTTTCTTACAACTGTCAAACATGTTTTCTTCTTATTTTGCAAATTCAACTGACGAAAACTAAAATCACTGCCTCCCTCTGGCTGCTACACTACAGTACTGTAATCTGTTCATTACAGTGAGAAAGGAAGTCAAGCAGAAACTTTTTTTTTTGGGTGGTAATATAGATTCAACAAAATGTTTTATGAGGCTTTTACCTTTTTGTTTCATGCCAAATTGACACTTTTTTTTTTTTTAATAATCTCTATAGTCATATGATGTGTGAAATGACTTCCTGACTAACAAAGTATACACTTTTTTTATAGGATGAGAGAACATTTTAAATACTCAGTGCACATGGAAGAACCGTTACAAAATATTTACAATCCTAATAGTTGCACACAGGCTCTCACAATGAAGCTGCACAAACAAGCAGCTGAAGATGCACGTGGTTCAACACATATGTTGAGGCTGAACCCAGAGATGAGCTCACACTGAGGAGTGGGAGGAGAGGCGTGTTTTCCTACTCGGCAGTGCTTACAGGTATAAACATGTCTTCAGCACATTCCTCACGACAGACTTGTTACACCCCGCTGACGTAACTCACGCATTTCAAAAGTATACTTGTTATGCAAAACATTTGGTGACATAGAATAAAATTAAACTAGTTAGTTGATACTGACGACTCACAAAATAAACCGTGATCATCAACATTCGAAAGTTAAAAAAAAAAAAAAAACCTTAAAATTTAAGTTCATGCTCGCAACCATGAAAATAAAAAGGTGAATATTTAAATGCATCATTATTGAAATGCAAAGCGGCAGTGGGAGGACTTATCCCCTGGCTGAGGCTCCGCCCCATGCTCCAACAGTCCGGTGAATTCTTCTGAGTCGGAGCTTCAGACTTTCATGCTGCTGTGAGGTTTCTGATCTCCCACCGAGCGGGAGCAGAGTGACGATTATCACCAACCCCCGGGGGCAGCTGGACGAGCACACGGGAGAACAACAGGAGGGCAGAACCACTCGGCTCGACACAGAGTTGAAGAGAAACGCGTCGCTCCTTCCTCTCGGGAGAAAGACTTTTCTCCTGCCGAGCATAACTGGAGCAGCTGGAAACTTAAATGAGGACGAGCTGGGACGCATTCACCAAAGCAAAAAAATGGATGTAAATGAATTAAGATGCTGACAAAAGCAATTTGCCAAGTTGCTCTCCGCTTTCATTCCCGGTTTATAAGAACAAAGTAAGTAGTCGGTGATACTTTGATACTCCTCTTCTGAAGAGACGAGATGCACATTTTCTCTGACCGTTGGTGGAATTAACAGGTTGAACTCACATCTGAGGACTGTTTCCATGTGACTGTCTCTACAGCCTGACGTAAAGATGTCTAATAGCACTATTCAATACCCGTGCGAGAGAGATGACCACTTCAAGTACCCTCTCTACAGCTCTGTGTTCAGCCTCGTGTTTGTCGTAGGGTTTTTCTTCAACATGGTGGCTGTGTACATTTTCAGTTGTACGCTCAAGATGAGGAACGAGACCACCACGTACATGATCAACCTTCTCGTCTCGGACTCTATGTTTGTCCTCAGTCTGCCTTTTCGGATTGTGTACTTCGTCAGTCGCAACTGGCTGTTCGGCAGCGTCCTCTGCAAGATCTCTGTGGCCCTCTTCTACACCAACATGTACGGCAGCATCTTCTTCCTCACCTGCATCAGCGTGGACCGCTTCCTGGCTATCGTGCACCCGTTTCGCTCGCAGACTATTCGCACTAAGAGGAACGCCAAGTTGGCCTGCTGCATGGTGTGGGTGATGGTTCTTTCTGGAAGCGTGACCTCGGGGATTTATTTGGACACCACATCCCCCAACAACACAAACTCCTCCTCAAACTTTTGCTTTGAAAACTACTCAAAGACTCAGTGGAAGTCTGAGCTGTCGAAGGTGGTGATGTTTATTGAGACGGTGGGTTTTGTCATCCCGCTGATGCTCAACGTCTTCTGCTCCGTCATGGTGCTACGGACCCTGAAGAGCCCCCAGACCCTCACCCGCGGAGGGAACCTCAACAAAACCAAGATCTTGCGGATGATCGTTGTGCATCTGTTCACGTTCTGTTTCTGCTTCATCCCCTACAATGTAAACCTGATATTTTACGCCATGGTGCGGTCCAAAGTGCTGAAGGGTTGCGACACAGAACATGTGGTCAGAACCATCTACCCCATTGCTCTGTGCATAGCGGTGACCAACTGCTGCTTCGACCCGGTCATCTACTACTTCACTTCAGAGACCATTCAGAGCTCCGTCAAGCGGAAGTCCAAAGTGTGGCACAACGGCGCCAAGCTGCTGGACAGGCTGCAGGGTGACAGCGTGCAGAGCAGCCCCAGCTCCACGCTCAACAGACTGACGCTGAAGACTCTGCGAGAAAAGATGTTTGACAGCGAGTCCACAGTCTGACGTTGAGTAAAACCAGTGAGTGCAGCTGGTGAGACACGATTTCAATCACAGGTGGAAGCAGAGTGGCCAAAACCAATACAAACAAAGTGGTTACTAAGGAGTCACTCCCAGCTACTGGACACGCACAGACTTTGGAGGAAGCGTTGCAAACAGGTGTGTGGCAGCATTAAAAAAACAAAACAAAAAAATCACAAGGAAGAACAGACTCTTTCTAGTGAAGTGACAGGTGGTGCTGCATCTATGTGATGAGCATTAAGGACAGTGTTACTGCAGTCTGACTCCTGAGAGCAGAACGTTTCAGCTTTCACCAACCTGAGCCAGTATTACAGCTGTTTAATGTACCTGACGTTGTGATATTTGTGTTCACAGAAACATTTTCTATGCATCATATGTTTTCCTCAAAAGAATAAACGTTTGAATATGAATTTCACTGCCTGTTTGATCAGGTGGGGTGTTGTGAAAGGGTGCTAGTTTTTGTTTGGGTGTACCCAAATTATTTGTCGAGACCGATTAGTCATTCAAGCACAAACGATACTATGGTTGACTAAATGAATAGAGATTAGGTTTCCTTGTTTGTCTAATGTATGAATTACAGGCGTGGCGAATAAAAAGAAAGCTGTGCTGCATTGTTGCTGATCATTCATGATTCGTGAGACCAATCCAAATTGGAAAAAAATAAAAGCATGAAAGCATATCCCTCCCTGCACGTGCACCCAAAACAGAGAAATCAAACTCTGACTGCATCTTATATAGAGCAAAAATATGAAGACAGGATTCCAGCACTGTGCAAATCACATTGGATTTAAGCAGAAGTAATTATAATGTGCCTTATGAGAAAAGTTCCAGCTTTGACCCGGGGATATTTACATTCAAATTAGGTAAACAAAGAAATGGCAACATTGTTTATAGGTGCCCCATATCTCTTTTTTCGCTCTCTTTTTTTTTTTTTATAATGGGAACAGAACTAATTACAGAAACGAATACAATGAAATAACTACCATTTCCATTGACCTTGTTTATTATGAAGAAAACAATTGGGTAATAACACAAACCTGGTCATGGCTCAGCTGAGCAATTTTCCAATAATCCTTTTACCTCTCAGAATCAGAATCACTTTATTATCACTTATAATCACTTTATCTCAGCTAATTTGTTTGCCAACATCCAAATATTTGTGCCCTGACAGTCACTGCGTGGAAACCTGAATTACTGTATTAGTGCAACTAAAACTGGGCTTTACATTACATGTACACATGTTAGCTGGACTGAACTCAAAACTGGACCAATGAATTTAAATAATGCAACTGAAAGTCGATCTACTACTGCAGACATACAGATAAGTCAGACTGACACATGAACATCTGAATAGCTTGTAGAAAGATAAGTAGAAGCTCAAAAAGGAAACCTAGACATAAAGAACAACGGTAGAGCTGAAGGAGTGCCTGTTACCACCTCAATAATAAATTGATAAGACTCCCTAGTAGGCGTGTCAGATTATATGAAAGGATTATATGGCTTAAAATGCAGAACAAAACATACTGTACTGAGTATCTCTGCAAGGCTGAAAAAAATAAATAAATAAAGTGAATACTGTTTGACTTAAATGCAAGATAAAATTCTTCTTGTGGAAGCTGTGCGCTGCAAGACGGAGCACTGCTGCATTCCTCAGAAGGAGTTTGCCTGAGGGTCTGCCCCGACTCATCACCACTGCCACGATGGTGAGACGAGCTGTTAAAAAATAAAGCAGACGAGCAACGACATGCATCTGGCTTGGAGAAGAACTTCGACAAAATAGAGCACCGAGGCTGAAAAGGCATTTGGCATTCCACCAGTTCTTTACTCCAGACATCTTCCCTGAGCTGGATTATACAGATCATAAATATACTGATCGGAAGCTGTGTTGCAACTTTTAACTGAAAAAAACAACGGTTACCTAAACTGAACAGTCAAACTGCAACTGAGGATCTGATGCAGACAAGTGTTTGCATAAACACTGTATGCATATTGAAATAGTGCAGCTCTAAAACATATTTCACTGAAGAATGAAAGAGTTTGTTGTCTGTGTTCTCACAGGCTGAAATCTACGCCAACAATTCCTCTCCTGAGGGCTCAGGACACAACGCTGGAAATAAAAGTTACACCATCAACAGCATGATAACAGCTAAATCTATTCCTGCGATACACTGCAACCCTTCTATCAGTTATAGTTAATGATCAACTCCAATTACTCGGGTTTGTTTTTAACAAGAAGTCGTAAACGCGACTCCTGCCATCCAGGTAATGAAACAATCCCGGGCAGCTTTAATGGACTCGAGGTGAAAGAAACATTTGTCAACATCCGCCAGTCCTCCACCTAAGCATGACATCTGAATTTTTTTAAGCTTCCTTAAAAAAAAAAAAAAGAAAAAAAAAGCTCTATTTAAAATGGACAGCCATAGTATGCGGGGCAGGAGACGAGGAGGGAGAGTGGCCGTGACCTGTGTTAAGGCGTTGATCATTAGCATGTGCATTGTCAAAGGATCCTGACTGGATAGACGGTCTTTATCTTTACACACGGAGTCATATTGATCCTGATAAAAGGTGAGTCAAGTTTTATCCACTTCGATACTCTGATTGCATATGCTTCGTTTTAAACAATCATTACATAATGGATTAGGACGGGATTGATAAAAGATGATATTGACAAGATTCTTGCAAAAATAGTGAAACAGTAGTATGTTTTGAAATAAATATTTGCGCTAAAAGAATCAAATATATGCAAATGAATAAGTCACAGTAAGCAACTGCATTTTAAAGCTTTTTTTTAAATTTAATTTGCACATTTATGATTTTATTGGGAAACAACCGTTGATAAATAGATTAATAATAAATCTATGGTTAAGCAGTAAAATATGATCATGTAATTACAAGTATATATGAGTGTTTTGTGTCAACAAAATGAAAAAATCCTGATTAGGAAAATATATTCAGGTCGTCTTTGAAACCGACTGAAAAGGTATTTGACAGGATATTTGCTTTTTATAAGCTATAAAGTAAATTTACACCTTGGAGAAGTTAAACAAAACTTCATTTTACAAGCTGCACTAAAAGTGGATTTAAAATGTTAATTTAATGACATGGTGAGCTGCTTCTTTATTTTTACCGTGTAGTACTCTACATGTAATGAAACCTAATGTTTGCGTGTTTTATGGGAACAGGAAGTTCTGCTTAAAATGCAATTGGCTCACTGAAATGAGGTGACGAATTGTGTGAGTCCTCGTGAAATTTACGTAATCATACAAGTTTCATAATGACTCTGAGAAAAGACTTAGCTGAAGGTAAAAGTACCGAGTCAACTTATTTTACTTAAAAAAAAAAGCTAAACTTCTTTTCATCCATTATCAATTATAACCATTGTTCTTGTATTAATGGTCATCAGAAGATGAATCATCACTAAAGCACAAACTATTTAGAAACATGAAAAATAAATCTAACAACCTGTCTTGACTTCATTTTAAAAAAAAGATACATTCCACCTTCAACTTTTCTTCATTAATATTTTCTTTTCTTTATGAAGTCTTGTTACTCAATAACTCAAACAATTTTTACTTCTGCAGTTTCCGTATAAATAACTTTAACCTTTCACTGTAACTCTCAAACAGCCTGAAAGGTTAAAAGAGAGTCAAGAGCCAATTAGTAGAATGTAAATAGGAGAAATATTTGTGTTCAAATGTCGGGAGTGAAAGTGCAAATTTGTCAGGAATATTGAAATTCAAGGAAAGATACTTGAAAAACCAAACAAGTGTGATAATAATGTAAAAATACGAGGCTACGTCTCATCTCTATATCAGTGAAAGTGTTAATGTCACAGGTTTGATTACAGCAGTAGGAACTTAGAAACCTGAGGATGTGCTCCTCTCCTTCATCGTCTTCTCACTTTACGCTTGTTGATCTCCTGCAGACATGAGAGCGACACAGTGAAAGTGTCGGAGTTGATTTTCAGACATGGGGCCGGTGAATGCTACCGATCTGACTGCAAAGTCGACCTGGCTTTTGTCCAACTGCACCATGGACACAAGCTACCGCTTCACCTTCTACCAGGTGTCCTACAGCGTCATCTTCCTGCTGGGACTGGCCACCAACGGCTTGGCCGTACGCAGACTGTGTCTCTCCCCCTGCGCCATGAACAGCACGGCCATTTACATGGTCAGCCTGTCGACCGCCGACTTGTTATTCGTGATCTCTCTGCCTCTGAGGATCTACTACTACCACCAAAAGGCTCGGGCCTCCAGCTGGACTCCCGGTGCGATGTACTGCCAGGTCACCTTCATCGTCAAATACATCAGTTTGTACGGGGGCATCTTCTTCCTGGTGTGCATTGCCGTGGACCGTTACTTTGCGGTGGTTCGCCCCCTGGCCTCGCCGGTGCGACGGCTG
>OMNM01000081.1:0-28243 GCA_900302745.1 Parablennius parvicornis
TTGTGGGCTGCACATAATGGGATAAGGGGGTCACTCGGCACTGACCTGCTGCCCATTAGTGTCCACACTCGGAAAATTGCACACAGCATGGCAGAGAGTGAGCAGGCAGCCAAAAGAGAAAATAAGGAGAGGTAGAGAAGCCCTTCCACCCCATCATAGCACACACCCATAAGGGCATCGAGGTAGTCCTAGAAGAATGGGCACAGAAATATATACAGTTATTTGCAGTGGGTCTCAAGAATATTTCCTTTCACAAATCCTGACCATGTTTTCAGTGAGAATAACACTACATTAATAAACTTAGGTTATATATTTGTTTACTTCTACGAAGAAACTACTAATGTTACTTTTTGGAGGATTTAATTGACTGAATAATTCCCTGGAGAGATACCCGACTCAAACAAAACAAGGCTGAACATACAATTGAAAAACAAACAATAGGATTTCTTTTTGAAACTCCAACAAAAGCACTGTAAACACAACAAAACTAAAGTTACAACTGCAATTCATTTCTAGGACAAAAAAAAAAAGCAGATGAGTCAGACTATGGGCTGTCAAACTTTAGGTGCTACATACAGACCCTCCATCCATCTTTCATGTTTACTGCCAGGGCACTGGGGCCAATCCATCCCAACTAACTTATGGGTGAACAGAGACAAACAACCACGCTCACTCACATTCACACTTGTGGGCAATCGAGGCTCACCAAAAAGGGAAAAAAGAAAAAAGAAAATAGATAACCCATGCATGCTCAAGAAGAACATGCAAACTCTATGAAGGTCAATCTGTCTGTAAAATGATGCCAATATCCAATATCATTACCAACAGCCTGAAATTGTGTTGAGAAAAGCACAATCTGAATTCGTGCATGCCAGTGTTTCTCTTTAGATTTCTTTGAAGACAGTGTTTGCCGTCTTGACCATGCATGTTATAATAATCTAACCTTAACGATATGTGTTTTATGCCAATGAGGTTTCACCACGGCATCTCTGACCTCTCTCAGTGATGCGTTAAAACTTGAACAGTGCTTCCTCCAGTGGAACAAGTTCATCAAAACATGTAGAGAAACATTTGTATCGTGGTAATTTTTACACTTTTACAGGTTATCCCCTTTGTGATGGATTGAGGACTCCTGCTTGCACAGAGTGACCTCGTCATGCTGTTTGGCCTCACAAGTTTTTGTTAGGTCAAAAAAAAATACAGCTTAAAAGGTCATGTATGTTAATGTAAAGCCGATATTATCTACTATCATATATCTACATGCTGTGACTTTAATGTTAACTGGATGACACACATGTTATAGATGCATTCTTAGTTTGCTTTGCTCAGTATATATGACCAACAAGCGCTGAGAAACGGACTTGAAATGTATGTGACATGCGAGTTGTCACATACATTTCAAAAGTTTTAATAAGCAACCTGACAGTCGGTTTACATGAGCATTCTCAGATTTTAATGTCAACAGAATATGTTTTTTGACATTCACGCTGACTCCTGCATCTATCAAACTGCAAATCCACTGACATTTTGGATACAGCCTTAAATCCAGGACGGATGTGACAACAGGGCAGTCTCTCCATATCAAAACCTTTTCCTAAGTATGCCCTTCTTTGATTAATATTGAGAAGCTACATGGATCCTAAAAGTTGCATACTATGGTGTAAAAAATAATTCATTTCAGTTGATAGAGACATTTTTTCGATGTCACAAAAAACTGGAGCATGTAAAAACAACCTCTCCACCAAATACGCTGTGTATTGACAGTTGCAGTGGCGTAAATAAATATGTCAGCGTAGGAGAATTACAGAGATATGAAGGTGAAAAATCAGTCAAGTTGGCCTGTTATGCATCTTTGAGCTCTGCTACAAAGCAGTCCCATTAGAAAATGTCCTGGTCGGAATCCGACCTTACCTTATGCAGTCCGCGGCAGTCCAGCAAGGCTGTTAGCTGGTGTATACTGAACTCTGTGGAGTTTAACTGTCTTTGGATCCCCAAAAGGTCTCTCTGTATAACAAGGAGAGGGAGAGAATGATATGCACCTTCCCACAGCCTGCTTTAATCGTCTGTAAGGCAGCCACTTTACCTCTGCAGTGGGGAAGATGGGCACGGAGAACTGCAGCAAGCCCTGGATCTGGATTTGCATGGTGGTCAGAGAACGCTGGCAGATTGTCAGAGACTGTGAAAACATAATCACCCATCACATCACACACACAGACATCCAGCGCAAACAATGGGGAGATCTTATTAAGGAGAGTATTGTTTGAGAGCAGCATGTCAACAAGTAATTTAGTGTTAAGTTGGGCTGTTTAATGCGCTTAACAGACGACACATTTCTTTCCAGACAGATATGCGGAGATTATCTCTTGCCACCAATCGTCTCGCCCACCACTGTCCCTCCTCCCATCCCTACCGCAGATCCCCAAATATAAACAAAAGAGCTATATTTATATCAACTAGGCCATCAGAGAGGATCATCCTTACCTACTTAACAGCATCATTTTAATCCATAAATGGGTAGTGTGACAATAACTAAGCATGAAGGTTTTAATAATTACTGTGTAAGGATTTCTGCACAGTGCCACTCAATGAAAAAAAATATGAGAATTGCATTATACTGTCATGGGCAGAATACTGAAGTGGTGTTTAACTGAAGAAGGGAAACCTTGTGATCTGTACGTGGGCATTGGATTCACATAGATGTGCATCGACACAAATAAGGTTTTGTGTTTGTAACACAAGGTTATGTGCCTATGTCTGGTTGCCTTGAAAATAAGTGAATTCTCAATAGCAGTGTGTGTGTTCCAGGGTTGTGATCATCACGCTACACGGGGTCTCGTTGAGCTTGTGCAATAGTTGCATCCTTTCAGAGTTATTTACTTTGGCCAATTTGGCTAATCTGCATTTCAAGCACTGATAATTAGCCCCTTTGGAACATGTGAGGGCTCTGAATATTTCTTTGAAAAGTCTTACATGCAAGGCGTGATGTTCAGATGTATTTTGACACTGAAACAGAGCGGTTGCCTTTATGCAGTATGTATGGAAAATGGAATAAAGATTTCTGGTGAGAATAGCCCAAGGCAGAGATTATGCACAGGATAAATGACACAATACATTTTGTGAAATCCCCTCAATAAAAATTACTGTTCTGATCAAAGTTTATCACTTTAAGAAATTGAATAAGTGTTTGGGCAAGGAGGGCCCTGTAATGTTTTATCTGCCTGGTAACTGAACTCTATGTAATAAGACATAATAGGACCCTCTCCAGTGTGTGATTCTTGGTAAATAATCACATACAAGCAGACAGATAATACTTGGATGTTCAGTCAGTACCTGTTGGAAGGGGTTTGGTAGATTGGGGCTGCAGAACAAATAATAGTGTGCAACATCTGGAAGGAGAGAGAAATGGGGAGATTAGCACCAGGCCTGAACATTCAGTGACAGAAAGCTGCTGTCTTACCAATTGTGTTTGTGGAGACAAATTACCTGCAGTGAGGATATTCTTGGTTTGGTTAACAATAAACTTGTCGGGAGCCACACAGAAGTCACTGGTTCCCTGTAGGAAAACAACAACACTTGGTGATTTTACAGATATACAAGGCAGACAAATACTTGTGCTTTTTATTAAATCCCCCGAAAAGCTCAGTAATGCAGATTTAACAAAGGGACGTTACGGTCAATCAGTCCACAAATACAATTTGTTATCCAACATTACTACTCTTTACCTCTGTTGCAATAACATACCAGAAGGCACACCCACAAATTCACACACACACACACAAACATACACAGTTAAACAAATACCCAATAATACAGTTTAAAACGTGCGGTATGTAGCAACAGACTGGAAGCATCATTGATCATGTAGAACATGTCATGCTTTGACAAGCATGGATAAAATCTTCTAAATATGTTCATTCTGTTTAATTCATCCATGGAGAGCTGCTAACATTGCATGCTTAAACAGCAAGAGGTCAAGGTCATGCAATTCCTTTCCACTTGGTTGCCAGAACATAAAAACCATGGCTACTAAAAAAGATTAATAACAAAAATCACCAGAGTAATTTTTTTCACTTGCATGTATAATTTGCGATGAATTCACAAAATAACTGGTTAATGTTCATTCACACTGTAAAAATATGAAGAGATTATGGAATCTACACTATGGAAAACTCTGCAGGGCTCAAAATCAAAAAGAGCAAAATTAGCCAGCAAATATGCATACAAAGCATCAAAACAAAGACATATTACAAGTTTGTCTTCATAACCTGAGCTTAATAATCCTCTGGCTTTACTATCAGATTGGCTACACACTCTTAACTCAGCTCAACCTAAGACATGACATCTGTTTTCAGCAAAAACAGTACAGCAGCATGCCGGGCACTGTTGGGATGTTACCCTTCATCTCTATCTCATTAAACGACCAGGGACATTTTGTTTATGCTTGGTCTCATCAAATATGTATAAATTTTACGAGTATTTTCTAGGACACTATCATCATCCACCTTCTTTTCAAAAGACGGTGTTTTTGCACATGCGCTTTTTTCAAAATAATGATGTGCAGGTTTCCTTCCTTGTTTTGCATACTGCTCCACATTTTGTTTTTTATTTATTCAAGCACATGTTTTTATTAAACAACAGTGTGTGCAGGATCAGCCTCTATAACAATAACAGGTCAGGGACCATTACTATGTTTACATCGGCTGACAGGCAAGATACTGACTTTACGGTGAGCGTGGATTACACAACAGTCAAAAGTTCATTCAATTGGTCTCTATAATCTGTTCTGTGAGGTCAGGGATTAGAGTGTAGGGTCACATTCAACAACAATAAGACAAGTTAAGCCACAGAGAATGTCCAGTATATTGATCATTTGGCTTGACGACTGCTGACTTCCACCAAGAACCACAGCAGATGGCTGTGGTTCACACCAATGTAGTTAATTTCAGGTTACACTCAACTATTCCCCTTATCAGCTATTCATTCTCTCTGCTTTCCACGAAACAGCTGTGCAGATGTCAAATCCTGTGGGATGATCCGCAGATGTGAGGTCTCTCGGCAGGAGGCAGGCAGATCAAGAAAAGCACACGGTGTGCATGGGAGATGGAGAAAGGCTGGAAGTAAGGGGGTATTATTTTTTATAGCCCAGACAGTGTCCCTAATACGGGCACCATTAAACACACTAAGTCCAGATGCGCTGAACACATGGCTTACAGTCAGGAGGAGAGAACAATCTGTCAGAAATAAAGAGGCCTGGAAGTGGAATAAAATTGTGCACAGTGACAGAAGAGATTTCAAAGAAAGCAGAGCAAGCAATTAAAAGCAGATAGGTGCTCTGTTTACAGTTGGGCTAGGGGGCTGAACTAAAAGCCTGGGGATGTGTAATCAGCTTTACTGCATGGCTGACCCGAGAAAAGAGCCAAGCCGAACACTAAACAGGCCGACACTTTTGCACGCCTGCTGAGATGTCGGAGTGTTTGTCCACAT
This sequence comes from Parablennius parvicornis, assembly GCA_900302745.1. NCBI lineage: Eukaryota > Metazoa > Chordata > Actinopteri > Blenniiformes > Blenniidae > Parablennius > Parablennius parvicornis. The sequence goes on from OMNM01000081.1 coordinate 5,485, forward strand.
GTTTATTGACAGCGATGCCCTTGGGAAGAAAAGCGTGAGATAAGAAGCCAAACACAAGACGCACTACTGTCCGACAAGATGTCTGCCAGTCGAGTACGTCTGCTGCTTTATCACATTTCATTTAATAAATCAATAAATAAATAATTAAATCAAGCAAAAGTAATGGGATTTTAAAGAAATATTTCTTTTTTATTTGCTTACCACAGCTGTAGCAGTGCCAGCTCCTAGGGAAGCCCAGCTCAGAATCAAGGACAGGATAACAAAACCCATAATCCTGTAGGGGAAACAGTGTATTGAGAGTAAGGGTGGGGTGACAAAAACAAAGAAACAGACATAAAATGAGAAGAATCACTCTCTTTGTAGCAATGATCTTCAGTAATTCACCCCATTGATTAGATTCATGCTTTCTCTCTTTGCTCAATGCACATGGTGCATTGGGGATATAATCATTTGTCTGAAATTGATTTCTGATTTCATGATTATATAACAAATTCAAATTAGAAATAAATGTTTGATTAAAAAAAAAAAAAGACTGTTTGACAAAGGCCCATCTGAGCCAGAACTTCAAATAAAACTACTCTGAACTTCCCACCTGCAAGGTTTCTGCCCTGTGGATCTCACGTTTTAATTGAGTGCCCTCTCTGTCAATCTTGCAAGCTGCAAGTGTCAATCAAGCTGTGCCACAGGCTTTAGTTTGTCAGCCTCTTGTTTAATCCGACCTCTTTTTGAGTAAGGGTGACAAGTTCAACGGTCTTAACATTGTGGAGGGGCTTGAAAAAAAATGAAAAAAACCCCCAAAACTTCCCATCTCAACAGCAATATCTTCATGACCATTGTCTGAAGCTGGAGAAAGTGCCATGAAAGTAAGGCAGATAAATAAAAAAAAATGAGTGAGATTGGTCCCCTGTTAGATGTTAAAAAGGCTGGATAGGGCTTTGCTTCTCAACTCACTTCACGAACCTTCTTGAAAGCACCAATAAAATAGCCTGAGAGCACTTAATAATTAGTTAAGGGAGCAGACTCATCCTGCTCGGGCAATCAATAAGCATTAGTGCGGCCCATCAGAGAGGCATGAGAAGAGCGATCCTCAGCATCAGCTGCTAATACCGACACGTAGGATTCTCTAAATTGGGCAAATGGGATGGGAAGTCTGGAATGTGGATTTGCTTGTCAGACATCAGTGTTGGTTTAAATTACTGGCTGAAATTTACTGCATCAACTGTCCCTCTGCTGACATTTTCTATTTATTTCGGGGCTTTAGGAATCCAAACTTTTTTTTCGTATCAGACAGGTTGATTGAGTGCACAGTAGAACAAGGTTACCTTTAACTGTAGGTGGAAATTGAAAGTGGGGGGAAGGAATAAGAGCAATGGCTTAGTCAGTGCTATTTGAAGATGTAATGCTATCATTTGTGCTGTTAATGGAGTGACCTATATGGTGCCAGAGAGGCTGACTGCTGGGCCGTCTGTCTGCAGTCTGATGAAAACAAATATGTGCGTCAAAGGGGGAAGAAAAAAAAAAGGGGGGGCCTGAGAAACAAGACACAGTGGTTAATGTTACATACATGTCCCAACTGTCCCCATAAAACCTGAAAACAGACACAGGATACCTACATGATAAGGAGACACTGAGAATGCTTGGCCATCCCTAAACCCATCGCCAAGCAGATGACCAGATCCAGGATCAACAGCAGCAAATAGGCCAGCCATCTACAAGAGAGGAAAATTAAACATCCACCTCCATCACTCACATTCACTTACAGACGGCATATTCCACACACACGTGCAGGCCTTCGGGAAGCGCTGGCCCAACATATGTTTGAGGCTAAACGTGTCAGATGTGTGTGTATAGTGTATCAGTATTCTTGTCTCCTAGTTAGAGCCCATCTGTTTCAGGTAATTTCCAGCTTGTTGTCTTAATAATTCAACACCACAAATCCATAGGCATTAATTATTCATTTCCCTTTGAAAATGTCCTTCACAGGAATGGCCAATGCTCAGCCCCACAGACTGAGAGTGCGTGAGCATACTCCGACCAGCCTGAATACGTGGGAACTATTTGACCGATTCTTAAAGCTACGAGCTCAAACGGCAACTGCGAATACATTGATGTACAGCATGTCACAGCGGCAAGCTTATTCCCAACACACATTATATATTGACATGGACTCCCTGTGGTGTACCGGCACCACAGCAGTAAATTTCGATACCAAGGTCAATGAAGAATAGAACCGACTCGTGAAGAAATCCCAAACGTACCAACTTTATAATAAATTCCATCCTGGCTGTGCCTTTGCTCATAAAATCAGCCATGTGAATGGAGAGACACTGAAAAAGAGGCTGCACTTTATTTTCTTTGCTAAATTGTTTCTCCGAGTGCAGGAAGAGGAATAAATTCATAGACCGAACAGAAAAGGGCATTATAATAGAAAACAGAATAAAAGCTTTTATTCCTTTCGCCTCGTTCAGAGAATGCAAGATTCACTGTTACATTTGCTGATTTTTTCCCTCCGTTATCAATACGACATGGTAGCAGAACGTTAATAACATAATGACTGCTTGAAATTTAATCAGGACCCGGGAGGTTAGTGCTCCAACAATGTAGTCTGAAAGATAATCTTGTGTCCGGATAAAGAAAAAAATATGTGGGAATATGTTTGAAATAGATGATTGCATCAGGAATAAAAAAAAAAAAGCTGCTATTTATCTTTGGATTTTAAGATAATTCTTATAAGAGATACAAAAAGATGTAAAAGGTCAATTTTCATCTTCGTGATTAGTCACATCAACCCATTTTATCATTCACACACAGATATAACAATCACAATGGCCGCCATGTTAGGGGCATTAAATCATTGGAGTAATTTGGGGTTCAGTTTGTTGACCAAAATGATGACAAACTATTCTACGAACTTAGCCACAGCTTCTCCTGGCAAACATCGAGACACCTTAAACTCCATCCAAACGTTTAACAGAAGTAATTTATTAATGTCATCATTATTTTTTGGGGGTTATAATTCATCTTAATTTAATCAGATAATTCCATTATCTGATTACATTATTGTTTGCAAACAAGACCTGGTGAAGCATTGGTGGAATTAAAAGATAAAAGGAAATCCTACAAAACATGAATACAAATACACAGCAATGACACAATAAACATTTATGAAAAACAACATTTGATTTGAATCAGTTCAAATCAAACCTCTAAATTCAGCTGTGGATGTTGGTTCAGTGACTCGCACTCTGGTGTTGAAGAGAAAGTCTCTAATTTGAGTCTGGGCTGAGCCGAAGCCTCTCAATGTGAAGATTTGAGATTAACTGGTCACTCTAAACTGAACAAAGTAATTAACGTGTATGTGTGTGACTAAATTGGCTCTCTATGTTTGCCCAGTGATGGGCTGGCAACATGTCGGAGGTGTATCCTGCCGTCATCCTGAGTCAGCAGGAATCAGCTGAAATGATTAATAAATATATTCTAAAATACACATAAAGCAGAGCTGTCACTTCTCGCACTCCAACAGTTAACACTAAAATCTCACTCAAACCGTTTGCCTCACTTCATGTAGAACATTTTGGTTGAATTTTGGATTACGACACAACAGTAGCTCCTTGTCAATGTTACAACCATGAAGCTGTAAAGTGTTGCTTTTAAAACATCCCCTCCTATCTTTATCACAAATCACACAGATCACATGTGTAGGATGAGCACACCGCTGCTTGGATAATGTGCCACTTCCAATAAAGTAAAATTGGGCTGAGGAATTAATAGCACTTTGGTGTGTAGCACATTTCCAAAGGAAGGTTTTTACACTTTTCCATTTACCTCTAAATGTATACTTGCAAATCTCCAACACATTGTCACAGATAGGGCTTAATAGGATGAATCTCACGCACTGACATTACCTTGTGTGTGATGACCTGTGGGGGACATGCTCCCATAAGCATCCAGATAAGCGGCGGTTTCTGATTAACAGAAAGTCTATAATGTGTGCCACACAAATCCTTTTACAGGGGGTGCCACACCACCCTAAATCAGTCGTCTTCTACTCTACTCAAAAATTACTCTACGAGTATGATAATTAACCAGGTTGCAAATGGTGCAAACCTTAGGGCACAACAGCATGGCAGACTTTTATGTGCTCCAAAATAAAACAAGCTACAGAAGCTATCAAATTACTTTCAGTTTGCAGCAGCAGCAGCCTTTTGTGCCTCATAAATTTGCACCACTCGTCCTAAAAAAATGCCAGATATTTTATTCATTTAGATTATGTATTGTTGGATGGGTCTTATCTTTTTTTCCCTATCTATTTACTGAGTTAAATGTTTGCCCCTTCATATTTTTCCACATTATTTGAGAGAATCATAGTTACTAAAAAGAAAAATACAATAACTGCAATCAATACGAGCAACAGTCTGAAGGTAAGGAGATCATTTATGGTTTAACAGCCACTATTCCATGCATAACGTTCAGTCTGAGCAATATGTATCAGAGCTCAAACTGCACAGTGGGAAATAAGCTCAATTTCAGCTTTCATTTATGGAGCAATCAGGAAAAATGGCTTTTCCGGTCTGTTCCGGAGGGGGAGATCAATAAAATCGCATCTGCTCTGGATCACATTCTGAGCAGCATGTTTACTCCATCCACACGCGCATGAAATAAAAATAATGTTCCCCCAACCCACGGGATGTGATGGAGCTCCGCCTACCTGTAATACTCGACGAGGGCCGTCCGGCCCGCAATCGCTGCCAAGTCAATATTGGTTTTGTTGATGTCTGGCAGAACCATCAGCTCGCGGATGACATTGTTGACCATCAGCTGCATGAAGCGCAGAGCCTGGAGGTAGTCCGGCCTCGCAGCAAAGATCTCATCCAGACGTTCCAGGTGCTGTTTGAGTCCAGTTTCCACATTGCCCCGAGCTGCTGAAACCTAAAAAAAAAAATAAAAATGAATCAAAAACACTCGTAACATAAAACACAGCCAGAATAGTGAAGAAATGAAAAGACAATTGGAATGGAAACCGAATTAGATATGGGTGGAGGTGAAGGGAAGTCAGAGAAAAAAAAAGGGGTCAGAATGAAATAGGAACATAGATAAATTCATAAAAAATAGATATTCTTGAAAAAGTGGATTGAAAATAGAGAGAAAGGCGAAAGAACCAAAGCAAAACTCCCCCAGGAAAAGATTAACTTTTCTCCTCAACCGTGTGTTTTATTCTGATAAACAATGTTAGAGTGGAATACTGATAGCAATACCGGGGAGACCTGTTATCACAGGGGTCTTTGATAGTGAGAGCAGAGTGGGAGGAAGCATGGTGAAATAGAGTAAATACATTTCACTTTTCTGTTTGAACAAAAACAATGTGATGCAGTAAATGGCTGCGCTTTCATCTCACCAATTCAGCAGGAATACAAGTCAATTTTAACTTCGATGCTGACAGAAGGAAACCGAGAATCACAGCCAGCTTAACCCCAATATTGATATTTTTTGGAGTGACATTAGCTGCGCAATCCGCTCTGCAATTGTGGACAAAACGGTAACCCTGCTATCAAAACACAACTCAACTTAGTCTCACTGAGGTTCTCTTTGTTTTATATATTATAGGCGAGCAGATTTAACTGTATCTGTTCTTCAGATGAAAAGCTACAGCCGAGGGGCTGCACCTCAGGGACACCATATAATATCGAGCGGGCCAGTAAAAAAGAATCAGAAATAAAACCGTCAATCATCAAGTTGGAGCAGGAGTTAGATTAAACAAAGAACATTGATGATAATTACTGATATTTGTAAATTGCTCTTGTTGATGGTGATTGTAGACCATTTTTAAAAGCTCAACCTCCCACACTTCAAAACTGGAATAGGGGGTTGAGAGGTTGATGTAACATTAGCCATCATTATCAAGTTTTAAATTCTTTAAGACATCGAGCAGTGAATTCTTCTGGACTCCCTCTTGGCTACTCAGATAATAGAGGGAAATGGAGTTTCAATTGAAACGGCACATTATCATGACCACCATGCAATTTGTGAAGGTAGGACTGGAATTGTAACGGGGAAAAAAAAAATCAGATTAGTGAGCAATGTACGGGGTCTAAAAATAATACAGAGTGAATTGGAGTTCATTTTGTGATTTTCCATCTCGATGTGCGAGAGGTGACAGCGCTGCTTTACGTGGTTTTTGGAATTCATTGATTTGATGTGTTTTGTCTGTTATGATGTTGAAGTGGATTCAATCTCAATCACGCCACGATAAGCGATCTTCCAATATGCCGCTAAGCTACGTAAGGCCAGCCATTTCTCTCTTTTTCCATCATTTATACCAAAAACCTTTTCATAAAATCCACTCTCCTTTTACACTCACATTGCTCAACTGTGAATCTTTTTTAGATGAGATTAAAAAAAATGTATACATATGAATTTTGTTGAGAGTCATTTTTCTTTTTTAAGAAAGACAAATTTAGTGTGAAGGATCTCCCAAATTTGTAATTTTGCAGAAGACAGACAGACAGACACACACACACATTGACTTTGCCAGAGCACTTAACACTTGATAGAGAAGGAGGCTCTGCTAATTCTGAACAGATGTTGCTTTCTGTATCATAATCTGCAGCAGTTCGCAGCCTTCCCACTTTATCTGTTATCTCCATTACAGCCATGACATTTTTAACACGTTCTGCAGTTAAGAGAGAGCCCGTTCGCACACTGTGAAAACTCACCACAAAGAAGATAAAACTATATCCCTGTCTACTTGACGCACCAACATATCAAATAGTCTTGATTAAATTTTACTGAGTCGATGCCTCCTGATGGTTTCTAAGAAAGATCTCAGAGAGAGTATCCAGACGGAGATGCAGCAAAGATACGTGAGGGCCCATCCTGCTCTACGGCAATCCCGAGGGAAAGAGTATTTGATTGCCAGTAAACTGCTCTCACTTCCCACCTCTATGTTCATCATCCCTCACAGTTCCTGCCACAACGCCTCGAATCTTATCTGCAAGCCAGCCTGCTTGACTGTGAGAAATGGGATCCATCAGCTAGCTGCTCTGGGTGATCCACATTTCCCTAATCTGGACTGTCCCATCTCCCTTTAAAATGGATTAAAGCTCGATTTTACTAAAAGCGGGTCACAAGGAGGATTCTCTATTGGATGCGCCTGTTAAACGAAACTGACTGACTTGAGGCCCACAGCAGCTCTACTCAAAATGTCAATTCTACATGCAAGTGAATTGCTCAGCTTAATGCCATCAGTGATTCACAAATGAGATTGAATGTATTAAATGTGACAATAAAACAATTGATACGATCAAGGCACTTTAAATCGGGTTTTACGAGGAACAGACATTTGAGCAAACTGATAAATGGTCCAGAAACCAGCGATCATCAAGTGAGGGATCGCTCATCTCGCTTTCAAAGACAAAGAGCTAATGTGAGGGAGTAAGCGTTGCTGTAAATTGAAAAGACACGTTTTGACGGAGCACAATCGCTGTATATTCTCATTCATTATTTACTGGCAGGAATGAAGACTCTTTAATATCAAAACCTGAGTGCTGGAGAAAGGGCTCGTGAACAATCAAAAGCCCGCCGTCAATAGCAAAGGAGAGAATGGGCCTCCTTGTCAAATCGTTCCCTCCGTGACACATGATAATCCCTTGCAGAGTGAGAGTGCATATTTCATAATGAGAAGAGCTTTAAAAATCCATCAGTATACCAAAAATTGCTCCTTGTGTAAATCTCCACCCTCACCGGAGCCTTGTGAAGGACAATTTTGGTTGCTCTTGTTCTTATTCGACAAATCGGATATTAGCCGAGTGTGTGAAATACAACAAAGAAGTCGTCTTTAAGGCTTAACATGGAAGCAAACAGTTAGAGTGATTATATTAAACCAAGTTATCGTGCACATAAGAGAAAGGTGATGAAAGGATTTGGTGAACAAATAAAGAACGGTTGAAGAAGTTGCTACCGCTCAATCACAAGCCTGAACACAGACTAAAGCAGCTTTAGCTTTAGAGAATGGGGCCAACTACGCAGCCCATCAGCGCTGCAGGAGGAGTACATTACATCAAGCTATAATCTTGGCATGTGAGATAGCCTCTGTATCCCTGGGGACCCTCAAAGCTTCTCATGTAGCTATAGTGTGCATTATGCCATAGGTTGAAATCAATAGTGTGGTTCACAGAAAGCCAGAAGCAAAGATGTGGGATCATCAAAGATGAATCCATTAACGTCCTACAGCACAAAAAGCAAAAGAGTTCATTGTGGATGAATGCAGACCAACGCATCAACTCTGAAACATATTCAGACTGACATATGTCTCTGTTGCAACAAATAATGAGATATTTTACAATAAATCATTTACCTGTTAAAAAATGACACATTTTATAGAATAGAATAGAATAGAGTAGAATAGAGTATATATGACATAATAGATTGCGAGAATTGGCTATTTGTTGGTGTTTTCTGTTTCCAGAAGGCAGCAGAGAGAAGACGTCATGTGAAAGCAGGGTGGGGTCAGATATTCTGTAGAGAGAGTAATGATTTGTTGATGATGTGCTCTGCGCCCGCTCACCACCTGCTGCAGGTCCTTCCTGTTCTCATCTGTAGAACTGGAGAACTACACCGTGCACCAGTAGGTCTGGAGACTCTTTATTAATGAAGGAAGACTACACAGTGAATTCAAAATTACCCTCGAGTCTATTCAACACTTTTTCTTTGAAAAACCTTCACCGCAGGACTGTAATTAAAAAAAGTCCTCCCATATTCATCATGACTCACAGTTCTCTTTCATAGAATTCTCTTATTCCAATTCTAAAACTGCTTTTACTCCTGTGATATTTGGCATGGACAATAGAGGAATAGACACTGATCTGTTTGCATCCGGAACACATTAATACAATACGCCTGCATATGACCACTTTGAGTGCTTGTGTGGTACTGATGTGGACTTGCACATAAAAACACACCCACACAAACATGCCCGTATTATGGAGAGTATGACTGAGTGTGATGGAAAGGGGAGAGGCTTAACACCCATTAATGCACTGCAGATGGGAGTTAATCCTCTTCTTGCTCATTGTGATTATTTCTCCTTGCAAGGCTGCGTTCCTACTCCTTTTACCTTCCTTCCTCTTCCCTGTCCCTCACTCCTTCCCCCAACAAAAAACCCACAAATAACTTCCATGAATGCAGGTCAGGGGTTGTATAGAAATAATCCCTATTTACAAATCCTAAGACAGCAGTCACCTCAATTCCTTCACTGCAACAAAAGTGGCCCCCCACTGTGACGCGCTGCTCTGAGACTGAAGCCATTATTCAGGAGCAGCTCTGGTGTCTACCAGCTGGAAGACAAGCATTTCCAAATCGGATAAGTCGATAAGTCATGACAGGCTGATGATATTTTCCATTGTTGCTGATGGAATATTGGTAATTGTTGGTTATTCAAGAATCATAGGGCAAAATATATGGCAAAATGAGTATTTCCCATTAAATACAACTGTGACACATTGAGTGTCTGGTTAGCTCACTGAGCCAAGCAGGAAATTGGCAAAAAAAAAAAAATTATTTCGGGACCACTTTTAATAATTATGTTTTTACAATAGTAAATTGTAGAGCAGAGCTTTGGCAAGCATCTCTCACCAGATTGTTGATGCCACCCAATGTGTGATTGGCATTATAAAGCGAGTAGGTCAGCTGGTACACCCCGTCGTTGGTCTCGCTGTTCCCATAGAAACCCACTCCTACCGCAGAACTGTAAAAGGGAGAGATTCAGAAAAAAAAATGAATGAATAAATAAGGAAAATTAATTATTTGTGTTTTAATAAACAAACAAAAACAATTAACCCTTTGTCTATTCTACTGCTAGTTTAATATGAACTGCTTAAGGTTATTACAGAGCAACTTAGATAAAGGCTTGCTTTTAATAAAAACAGAGAAAAGAAGGGGGAAATGAGTCATTACTAATTTTCATATTTTTCTTTCTCCTTGGTGAAAATAGGCATTCATGTGACAATACAGGAACAGAGAAAAACAAATCAGTGTCTTTAAAAAATAAAGTAATCCTACAGAATCTTTTTGTCAATCCATCTGGTTTGTTGACTACACAGATTTTGAGTTCAACAAGCTAAACTTCCATTTCCAGCTCTACGTTTGAACCTAACGGCTAACAATCCACATCAAAATTCAGCCCGGCACCTGAAAATGTACCCGAGTGGAGCAAACACACGAACCTCAGTCCCTGCCTTTTGAGACTGAGCCTGCTGGGCCACAATAATAGGAAGGGTTAGTGCTCTAACCCCTCGGGCCTGTGTATCCCCATTACTAACAGTCTACCTTAAACAATGATACAATTTCACCACAGTTGACTTTACTGGGGTTATTCTGTGCAAACGTAGTTGAGGAGTAACACTTTCCATCACACTGAAAGGGTGTTTCTATTCAGTGCGTGGCTCATCAATCACACTCCAGATATCTCAAGATCAGTCGTTTCAGGGATACAGCGTGCACACAACAGAAAAATAAACTAAAGCCTAGTTTACACTTACGACGATGCATATATCGGGCATTTTGTAACACCATCTGTGCTGCGGATCAACAAAAGCTGAGCACAGAAACTCAGGTAAGCATATGGTGAGGCTAAAATCCTTCACAGCAAGACAAAGTTAGCAGAAGTTTGTTAAATGAATGTGTTGTTTTACTATTTTTTTTTTTTTTTTTTGGTAAATGAATACATTACAAATAAGGAAGTGTGTGTGAAAAGTCTGCTCATGTGCAAACAGTACCAACTCAAAATGTCCTGATAGTACATCTTTAAAAAAAAAAAAAAAAAGAGTGATTATCAGCTTTCACATCAAGATGTAGGCCAGAGGAATTACTCTGTTGTGTTTAGTTCACCTGCAGTTTAAATAAGCTAAGAGACTGCTGGTTTAAACTTGTTGCCTCTGGGTTTCCTTTTTACAGGAATTGTTCACAAATAAAAAAAGTGGATTTCCAGCTTTTACCTCAGTCTGTCTTTTTATCTTTTATGATTGCAGTTAGAGCTAGAAGGAAAACACCATCATGACCGGAGAAATAACTATGACAGAAAAAAACCCAAAACAAGCTCATCTGCTGGAACAGAAAACAAAAAAAGAAATTGTGAACCATAGCACAGGAAATGGGCATATCAAGCAGAGCAGTGTGGAAAGTACTGAAGAAGAAAGAAGGGAATGGTGGGCTTTAAAACGAGCAGAGGACAACCCGTGTCACCAGATTTAGGCATGCTGAAAAGGAGCCTAAAGACTGAGAGGCTCAGAAACAAACATGAACTGAAAGCAGCTCTTTTCAGGGACGAGTGTTTAAGCCACTGCCCGGGGAAGGACAAACCTTGAAAAACTCATTAGAATAAATATTGCATTCCAACAAAGTAATTTTTTTTGGCATTAGACATTCATATCATATTGTGTTCCAGTTGTCCAAGTTGTTTTCTGGGTTTTAAAAGACCTTTTAAAAGACCTTCCACCCCTTAATGATATTATAATAAGGCTTATGGTAATTATGTAACAATACATCAATGTAATCTTTACTGGACTTCAAAAGATGTATTTATTTTAGCATTTCAATGTCTCCTACACACAGCTCTGCTATAGTATCCCCTTTCTAAGGTTACAATTTTAATGTAATAAGGCACAAAGATTTTCCAGAAGAAGCCACTGGACAAGTTAATGCCTATTTCTAATGTTGGTAATAACTGAAGCATCATTCCAAAGATACTAATGTCATTTATGTTACTTTAAGGAAAACTGGAACACATTACCAATTAAATTAAATTCAACTTTATTTATATAGTGCCGAATAGAACAAAGTAATTTCAGACAAATTCACATGAGCAACCACAAGTGACTGTGGAAAGGAAAAATTCATTCTTTTATAGGAAGAAACCTGCAGACCCAGGTGCAGACTGGATGAGAGCAGAACGTTTTATTTTAGGGTCACTCGAAACGCCATTAATATCACCTAATAATTACCAATAGTATTGGAGCAAACTGAAGATGTGAGTTATTTTTCTCCAGCTTGTAACAATAACAAAGAATACTCAGTTGCTTTTCAATCAAGCCAGGATTTCTTTAGACATCCTGGTATCTTGTCATGTTCTAAAAACATCAGTTTGACATTAATTGTCGTCTCTTTAAGTGTGTGGAAAGGTTTTCTCTGGGTACTTCACACATCCTGTTTTGATATATATATATAGTAGGTTAATTGGTAATTGTAAATAGCCTGCAGGTGGAAATCTGTGGGTGTCTGTCACATTAAGTTTGTCTTGCAACGGACTGATGACTTGTTGAGGGTGATCCCGCCTTCACCTACAATCAGCTAGGATTGGCTCCAGACACCCTACGCCTGAATTAGTCAAAGTGCTCTTGAAGATGAATGGATGGTTATTTCTGAGCCTTTCATGTAGTAATAAAAAAAATAAATAAATAAAAATGAACAAATTAACGAAACAATCTTGTTTCACACTTTCTAGAGCATTTGTGCTCCAGTTGATCAGTGTTAGCCGGAACAATAAGCTCTTCATTAACCCTGGAAATAACCCCGTGACACAATGAAGAGCGGCTAATGACACAACGATGAAACCGTAATGAGACAGGACAGCACGGGTCAGCACAGCCTTCAGGGAAGCGTTAATGTTTTTTTTTTTTGCGAGAAGGAGTTAAAAGAAACCGACGCAATAAAGAGCAGGACTGGAGCATACAGGATATTTTGTGTCGACGCTCACACCTCGCAGGCCGTGTAATAACTGCACCACGGCACCTCTGAATTCAGCTCATGTTGTGAGCCGAACAAATGGCCTGATAAATGCCTGGATTCTGTAGCAAGCAGTATATCGCGCCTATAATAAACTCTAGTACGGTTAACATCGACTGCCACGAAAAAGGGAGGATTTTTAGAATGTAATTTCCTCCCATCCATACTGTCGTAGAGCTACATCATCTTCTAAATCTGCCATGATACAACTGGATCGTAACTCTTTGAATTAAAAGTAGGAAGAAAAAAAAACTGAATAGAGTGATTGTGACAAAGAAACAGAACATTTCAATTGACGTAAAAGGAGAACACAATTCTTTTTCATATACTTTATCTAAAAAACATCATATGACAGAGGAAAAAAAAGATATTAAAAGTCTTCTTTTACAGGACATGTTTTGTTCTTTGTTTTTGTCCAACTTAAACCCACTTAAACATTTAGTGTCATCAATAACAATACCAGCAAATCTCCACTGACAGAACATTTACCCATTAAAATTAAATGAACAAACCCACAATGTCAAAACAAATGTATTGTTTTATCCGCACAACATAACTTTAACATCAAATCTATGCAAATGTACATTCAGTCACAGGCGGATCATTTAATTGGTTGACGACTACAGTGGAGCATTTGCTAACTGAATCTATTCCGGACTAACAAGTTTCTACAGAGAGATATTAGGACTTTGAGAGGACTATAGTTTCTTTGCTAAACAGCATCATGCCTCGTCACTTAGCGCTACAACAGGCCTGGTGTGCAGCAGCTGGTACAGACGCAGCAAACTAACAAAGTTAAGATGCAACACTGTCACAAGTTTGAGCGGATCTGTTCGCAAATCCAATCAAACTATTTGTGGACCCGTTTGTTTTCTTTCATTTCTGCCATGAGATGTTTTGTCAAAGTTTATCAAATCATTCGCAAAAGTACAACTATGGCTGGGAATTTGAATTTAAAAGTTTTACGACAGTTTCACTTGCATAAATTGGCATTTTAACAAAAATCCAATGAGGGGCAATTCGACAACAGCAGTGTACAGATCTAGTGAAACATTTAAATAGGGCAAACTGAGGAACGACTCATCAAATTTTACATAGGCCACAAAAGAGATTTAGCAGTCTGATCAGTTCAATGAAGCTCTGCTAATGATGTGGCTGCACAGGAATACAGCAAATCCAGCAGCCTTGTTTGTGTATGTGAGATCATGCCACTTTGGCTTTCTACACTCTATCTATAATACTACAAACTTACTCTCACTGGAAAAAAATCTAAATGTTTGACACTGAAAAAATAAACATTTCATAAGCAGAGAAAAGTAGATGCAGTCATTTGTTGAAACGGGGAGCTTAAATAACCCTATGCTCACACAGGGAGAACATGCAAATTTCACACAAAAAAAAGGATTAAAGCCCAGAGATGAAGTTGACTTGCTGTGAGTAAAGAGTAGTCTATCACCTGGAGTACATATCCATCGGCTCTGGAGTAAAGCCACTTGAGTCAAAATGTAAATTGAGTATAATTTTGTGGTGAGGCTGTGGCTCAGCTGCTAGAAGGTGTCATTTTGCAATCACAAAGTTGGAGATTTGAATCCCCATCAAATCCTCCCCGTGTGTCCGTGGACAAAATACTGAACCGCTTTAATGGTGTGTGTGTGTGTGTGAGTGAGTACCTCACATAAAGTCAGCACCATTGGTATGTGTTTACGCATCCAACACTACAGTATAATAATAATAAAATCAAACCACACACAAAACAATGGATGTTAATGTTCATTATAGTCACTTTATATTCCGACTTGGTGATGAAATTGTCCAGTTTGAAAGGTTTTTGATTATTACTCCAGCTTGTGGGTGCGGCAGATTGAAATGGCAGTTCACCAGCTACATGAGTGTATCGTGGGAGTTGTCAATATAACAAGGAGAGCAGCGTGGGTGTTATGGGCAGCAGATGTCATTTGTACCAAGCTACACAGGTGGGGGAGTGACAGACCAATGGCTACAGCTGCCATGCAAGGTGCTAGCACACCACTGGGAGCAACTTCCAGTTCAGTGTCTTCCTCAAGGAGACTCTGACACATGGACAAGGCAGGATGGAGCTGAAAAAAAACTGCCAATCGTGGCATCGGGAAGGAAACTAATTAAGTATTATGTAAATGTACAAGGAGAGACACTTATTTTACCATATGATGAGACCTGCGATGACCGCAACGCAGGTGACACAGCAGGTATCAGGCCTTTTGGTGTCTTCGTCTATGTCTCTGCGGCAGCAGCACAAGAAGATCAGGTACACCGCCACAATCAGCAGACTCAGTCCAAGACCCACCGCGCCAACGCACGCTAGAAATACCAGAGACTGAAATGTGGAGAGAGAGAGAAAAGGACCCAAAAACAAAGAGGCTTTCTGTTAATGTCATGAACGTTATGAAATGTACATGAACCTTTTCAGTATATTATATCTGCAAATATCCAGTAAAGTTGCTCTCAAGTTGTTGATGAACTTTTCTGTGTGAAATGTTCCCTGCCTGAGTGAGTACAACACAACGGGAGCAAATAACTTAGAGGTATTTTTGAGGTTAGTGTGTGGAGCCACCTCATTCATAGCATCGGCACAATAGTAGTTACTGCCTGCAGCGAGAAGAATAGAAAACACTAAAGTTGAGGGTCTCGGGGCAAAAGCACCTCACAGAAAATCCTTGAGTTTTCTGCCAAGTGCGGTAGCAGAACATGGACCGCAGCTTAGAGGAAAACACAAACGCTCCAAGGCTGTGTGAGGGGAGCGTCATGTGACAGGCTAGCTTTCATTCAGTCTTGTGATTTCTGAGGGTATGAAGATATTTTAAAGCCTGAAGGATGGATAGAATCAAGAACATTGTTGCAGAAGAAACTGAATAAATACTTTGCTGCAGGATGCACTTTGTACATTAAGAACTGTATTTCTGACTATTTGTGTGAAAAAAGAAAAAAGAAAAACTAGTAATGTGCTCTCAACACAGATTGTTTATACAACAGATTGTTCAGGAGAGCAAAGTGTGGCACCGTACCAATCAGTAGACACGCTCATAATTTTCATTCATCTGCTGCTTCACTGTTCAGAGACAAAAGATTGGCAATCCTTTTGTTTGTCGCCTTTTTAGAACAAATCTATAGACACTACTCTCAGCCTACTCCAAATATTAATAATCCAGGTATTCATCCTGAAGCCTCCTGTTTATCACTGCAGAGCACATTCTGCAGATTCAAGCTCATAATATTTGAGGTCCAGGTTAGTTTAATAACAATTCAGAGAAAAGTGTGACCTTGATTTGCACTGCAAGTTTTCAAGCCCACAAGTTCAAAGAGTTTCTGTCTGGCCGACTAAACAGAGCTATTTCGTGACTAAAACTACTGATTATAAAATTTTTCCCAATGACAATCTTACTGAATTTGAATTATTTCAGTTCTTTTTTTTCAAGCTGTGTGTTCATGAAGCCA
The DNA here is from genome assembly GCA_900302745.1 of Parablennius parvicornis. Taxonomy (NCBI): domain Eukaryota; kingdom Metazoa; phylum Chordata; class Actinopteri; order Blenniiformes; family Blenniidae; genus Parablennius; species Parablennius parvicornis. The sequence continues at coordinate 21,733 of OMNM01000081.1, forward strand.
ATCAGTACATCATAGTGACAAATAAGATTATTAGCGTTAAGATTGCGGTTGGCTGTGATGAGACATGCTTACAATATACAAACGCATCTCAATAACAGTTGAATATGATAGAATTGTTAATATTTCCAGGAATTTGATTCAAGGTGTAAAAATCCCATAAAAGTATTTAACAAATTTGAACACTTGAATCCATTTTTCTTGCATTCTTGTCCCAATGGACATGAAATCACAAAACACAGTACCTAAAAAAATATCACTCTATTAGTAGATCAGATAACCTGAGGCCACAATTCTCTCAGTAACATTTCGACCTTCAGAAACTGAGTTACTGGACCCAAATGAAGCAGTGCCAAGGCATTAAAATAGCTGACATCCTCTGCAGTAATCAATTTTACATCAAACCGTCAATACAGAGATCTGAAAGATGAGCTGCTCCACCTTGACAGCAGCCCACATCAAACTCTAATCCAGTCTTTTTCTGTTTATTTCTGAGAACACTGTGGTGAGGCTGTGTAGAGTCCCTCATGACTTCAAATCTGGTTAGGTATTCTGTCACTATTACTCAGTTCAGACCCTTCATAAGCACAATACTGCAGGTTCCACTTGCTCCTTTAATTTTACACTCCATTGTTTTGCAATTAGACATGCAGGCACTTCAATTCCCACTTGATGCAATACAATCACAAGGCGACAGACGCTTGAGAGGGAAAAGAAAAGACAGACATGCAGCATTTTTGGTAGTCATTGATCAGAAGACCACTGATCTTCTATCCCACCAAAAGGAAGTTTGTATAGCCTGTCTACTTTAATTAAGCGATAAACAGCAAGCTTTAGAAAGTGTGTCTCAAGCTGCAGTGCGTCTCCCGCACAGAAGATCAGGATGTCAAATGAAGAACATGAGCTATTTTCAGCCTTGACAGACTGTGTTAATGCTCTGTGGACAGTCACACTGTCTGTGACTTCTCACTGACTTCTGCACAGAGGAGTTGGGATGATGCTCCTAAGATCACTCCCTCGAGTCTGTTTTCACTTTTCTTAACTCACTTCATTTGTTGGAATAAAGGAACAAATGCTGTGATGCAGCACAGTGTTGATAGCCTGGATAATGTACCCCTCATCTCCAATTGTAATGAAATTTACACCTGTAAGATGATGTTTTTTTCATTGTAATCAAGAGAGGAGTATGTGATGCATAGTGTGTGTGTGTTGCAAATTTGCACTTTGAAAACTATGACAAAAACTAAGTATGACTGTCCATCCACTCAGCTGTCCTGTCCCGTTCAACCCACAAAGACTCATTTCCTGCTGCTCACAGTCATCACTAAACATAGCATTGGTATTCTCTCCAAGTCCTGAATACATATCGTGTGAAGTTAATAAATAAACTCAAAATATACTCTTTGGTAAAGTAAGACTAATCTTTGTGGGTTTAGTTACTGTGTGCAAACGCGAGAAGACATAAATCATGTACATTGTTTACCACCGAAGTCCATCATGGTGCGCACAGTTAATACAGGTCATGTGTTATCATGTGAGGACTGCAGGACAGTAAAGTCCCACAGCACTGGAAACTTCCTGATATGGTGACGAAACATGTTAAGGGCTGTCATGGTAACTAGAATAAAGTTTCAATCAACACTTCGTCAAAATCAACAGTTCGTCTAAAACTACTTTTTCTTCAAGTTTACATTGAAATGTGTTCACCATTTTTTTTCTTCTGGAAAGTCAGTGCTTCACGACAGCACTGTGATTTTCAGGTGAGAATCTTTAGGAAATACGTGCGCTTTTACGCACAGTTACAGTTACCGACCTGCTGATAGCTCGCCTCCTCCGGTTTGAAAGTGTTGTCCACCGACTGGAAGAAGAAATTGAAGTGAGGGAAATTGTGCAGCCAGTATGTCCACCACGGAGCAACATAATCAAGCCTTGCAGTGGCCATTATTGGTTGGAAATCAACCCGTCAAACCACTGACGGCAGGCTTCCCTCGGATACCCTGGCGCCTGATTATTCCCAGCTTTTTTGCGCACAAGTAAATATTTCTATCAGATAAGTACTGCGACTTCAGCAGAGGTTACAATTACAATTACCACAAAGTATCAGAGTGGAGTTTCCTCTTTTGCCATCACACCGTCAGAACAAGGCTGGATATCGCTACATCCCTCTCCGGTGCCCATAGTTTTACGCAAACTGCTGAAGATCGAAATTAATAGTTAAAAAGTGGAAGAGCGCGGGCCGAGCGCGTCCATCTGAGGCAAGACGATGGTCTGCATCAGCATGAACCTGCCTCCTCTAACAAAGAGGGCGTGTCAGCTACTTTCTGTCAAGTGGGAGCGCCCTTACGCCCTTGAACCGAACAAACAACCAAAACAAACAAACAAAAAAAAAAAACTAAACCTCCAACAACAATAAATTTCAGCTTTTTCTTCATCACTGGGAAAAAGCTGTCTGAGAGTTGAATCATATTATAAATAAGAGTTATAATAATAAATACACATACAGTGGCAAAATAAAGTAAACATCCACATGATGCTTCCTTCTCAACATTCTTCCTCTTGATCCCACTGTAAAATTTTCTTTCTTTCTTTTTTCTTCTTTTTTGATTGCACAACAAAACCCACGGAGAATGAGGATGTGCAGTCCTGGTGGCCTCGCTTTTCTCCAGATAGCTGTGATAGCTCCGTCCGCTGCGCTATTTACGACTTGTGCTGTTAATGTCTGACCTCTTGTGGACAATGAGGCGCACTGAGGTGAACAGTAATTAGGATGGTAATGAGCTGCTGCTGCTGCTGCTGCTGCTGCTGTTTGCTACAGGATGTGTCCCAACCTTATTTACTGTTTCCAGCCCCCTTTTTTCCCAGTCGTAGAAGGTCTCCTACAGTGTTTTGTGAAAATATAGAGATTTTATCATGTATGGTCTGCATCACCACAAATAAACACTTTAAAATTTATATTCAAAGGCACTCTTTATTTATTTATTTATTTGAAGTCAGTCAGGCCTACTCCAAATGTAATTGGACTGTATGTGGCCCCTGAATGTGTTTGCCATTTCCTGATAAACAGGAATAGCATGCTGAGGCTTATCTGAATTAGAACAAGCTTTTTATGTCTTTTTTTAATATAACTTTTAAGAGACAGTGAAAAATGTTTTGCAGCGGTAGTAAGCAGAGCAAAAAAGTGCAAATCAAAACTGAGTAAATGGGCTTGTGAATAACCTCTGTTAGGGGTGGGCACACTTGGAGATAAAGGCATTTGTCAATATGTTCATTTAGAGGAAAGCATGAAGAGCAGATAATGCTCGGTTTGGAGGTGTCCATTAAGATATGGCTTTCTGGCAGATGTTTGTAGTTCATGTGAGGTCATTTGAGATTTGAAACCCCAAAATCTGAAACTTCCAACCTTTCCACCTCATTCGTGTGAAAAGTGCTCACTAGTTATTGTCAAAACCATCTCGTCTTGTTAATTTCTTCTATTTAGGTAGTTTTCATGTATGTGTAACGCCAATATTACGGTCATGCTGTCATCAGTAAATCTGACAGTGATGTTTCTGGGTTGGTGAACTGTCACAGGGGGAGAGGGGAAAGTGGGTTATAGGAGAGGTCCTGGGTTTTATCCCTGGAAAAAAAAGACATCAGAGTTGATAATGAAGTTCTTCTAAATGAACTGATGCCAAGAGTTCTGAACTGGGAAAAGCACAACCCTGAAAATGCCCATTGTCACATGAGTAGGATAACAATCAGGTTTTTAATATTTCAAGCCAATAAACCATGAGAATAACCTGCTAATGGATGAAGTGTCAATGTATATCTTATTTCAAAGTGTCAGCAGGAGGAAGGCATTTGACTGTAAAAAGAAAAGAAAGAGAGAGAAAGATGAAAAAGTAAAAGACTGGTGCGATGATATGATCTGCAAATTCATTCATTTTAAGCAAAATCACAAACAACACAATGGTCAGAGTATCTAAGATGGTGTAATATATAGTGGTTCAATTTTCACAATATTGTCACCAATCAATGGTTTTTTTATTTTGTTGAAGCATGTTTTTTGTTGTTGTTGTTAATATTCTGATTTTGAATGTTGATTACCTAACACGACTGCATACAAAACCATCTCTCAATAGTCACATGCAAATCGAAAGCTTTGGGAAACCAACCAAATAAAATAGTCCGTTGGCAGAAAGAAAGAAAGGCTGAAGATTTGTCAAATGCCTTTTGCCTGAATGAGCCATTGTTTTATCTGCGCTGTGATTTCTTTGCAAGCTAAACCATCTTAGCGTGGCTACCTGCTGTAATTATTCAGATGCTTTGATGCACCTCCACGGCCAGCGCGTTGAGAGAGTGTGCTCTGAGTCTGAATATTCTGAGTAGGTGACACTTGAAATGCACTGTATGAATATGAATTTTTGACTGTGCTCTGCATTTACAAATAGTGGGATTTGGTTCCAGGAAACTCTCCGGTGATTGCCATGCCAATCACTCTCAGTGTTTGAACCAAGGGCACCAATGTAGAGGGGGAAAAAAGCAGTGAAATGAATAAAAGCGCCACTGTCTGCATTTCTCTAATTCAAACTAATGTGTCAACCGTCTTCTTCATTCATTGTTGCTGTCCTAGTCTAGACTAAACATGTCATTCCTACAAATCACTGATGGCAGAGTGAAATAATGTATGCTGATGCTGAACATAGACAAGCCACAATAAAGCAGAAAAGTCCCCACTTCTTTTAAAACTTGTTCTCTGCCAAGTGAATTCATGTTCAAGGGCTAGTTTGCCTATATAAATGTATCTTTGTAAATCTGTTTGGGGGATATGGCATTATTGTTATTCTTTATAGCTTTTATTATCAGAAGTTTGTTTACTTTTTTACCACATATCTCTGTTACACACACACACGCACACACACAGACACACAACAGCTCTCGCAGCATATGCTCTGTCTTATTGCCAGTAGTTACGTTTGGTTGAATGCTGCACCTTATGTTTTTAGTATTACGGAGTGTTACTTTTAATGCCAGTTGGGATCTAAAGCTAAAATAAGCGCAGCAACTGAGGTGCTTTCAATTTAAATATCTTTGAAGTCTTTTATATAGTCTGCAATCGTTGTAACTGCTTTTACATTTGTAATTTGTCTCCATTGCACTCCAGATAAACTCTACTCTAAAAATGTGCAATTTATTGAAATAACTACATATTTTAGCCTCCACTCACCAGGGAAAATTAAAGGGTGAAAATAAACATTTTTACCTACTGCTTAATTTTATCTGAAGCTCTCTGACACACCGTACACTCTGGAAACCACTCCTCTACTCTTATACACTACTGTAATCCATTTCTAAGTAAAATACTTCTACTAAAAAAACCACAATCAAGTGTACAAGTGTTTTTCTACCTCCCCCCACAATCCAATACAAAGTCAATGAGGCTAAACCATTAGGTGGCAGCCCAGTGCTTTTAACTAGGACTTGAGCATCTCTCACATCGAAGCCGTCCAGAGGTGTCCTCTACTTGAGTATCTGGTGGGGAGAAAATTTCAGCTCACCCTCGCACACGGTTCCTTTGAGCATAATTCTGTCCGCAGAGTTCCTATAATAGTCTAATAAAGATATAGCTTTAATGAACTGCAGTTTAAAGATCAGATCCATTGCTTTCTTGCGCCTTTCGTCAGAAACGGTCCCTGGGGTCAGTCATTTGGGCGCTGATGTTACAGGAAATACATATCAAAGAGAACTTTGAAGTCAAGGATTCGCATGGCAAACTTGAAAGTGTGGAGGAATAAAGTCATATAGTGAGTGACAAGTCTCAAGGTCAGTGCTATTCTGACGACTCTATTGTAATGGTGTACAGACAGTTTAAAAAAAGAGAAAAAGAATAGAAAAACGTCTCCTGAATTTTAAATTGGGGGGGTGGAATATTCCTTTAGGTGATTTTTCCAACCTTGACTTCTGTGGGCAGCCACATTTCACCCAAAGCTCACTGGAACTGCCTTGAGAAAAATGTCACACCCCTGACTTGAATTATAGAGAAGTCCAATTGGACTTTCCTATGAACCTGTCTTTTCTGAAATCTTGATGCTGAATTTGTAGAGAGAAAAAAATGTATGAGATGTCTTGACACTGCTGGACAGAACTTGGCTGCATGCAGCAAGCTGCAGATGTCATATTCATGGAGGAAGAGGAAGAAGAAGGAGAAGAAGAAGAAGAAGAAAAAGAAGAATAAAAGAAATCTCACATTCTTTGTAGTTATAGTTATTGCTTCTTCCTCATCATTTGCTCAAGTGTCCTCAACAGGCTCTGGATTTACCTCCTGATTGACGGTCTCCATAACAATCACCAGGATGATTGGTTCATTTAAAAGTGTTTTGAAGAGCCTTGTGTCCCATCACCTACTTTCTATACTACTGGGATTCTTCCAAGCCCCTAACAGTTACTGTTCAGTGAAATGTGGAAATATGTTGTATTGGACTTCTCCTCCTTCATGGTTATTGCTTTTTTTTTTTTTTTTTTTTTTTTTTTTTTT
>OMNM01000082.1:0-15066 GCA_900302745.1 Parablennius parvicornis
ACAATTAATGATACCAGTAATAGATGCTGTTAAACAAACAAGCTGACACAATGACAGACATAGTAACACACACACACACACACACACACACACACACACTCACACACACACCCTCTGGCACAGATTCTGCTCTCAATTTCCTGCCTGTAATTCTGGCTGCTGGTCAGAGAAACGCGACTTCCTCACAGTGGAAGAGACACAGACAATCATCTACTGCTTCAATCACGTGTAAAACAACTATAAAAAAAATTAATAAATCATGCTCCATGCTACAAGAGATGTTACGTAAGAGCAGAGGAAAGGGGATGAGAAGGAAATCTGATTAAAACAATTAATGAAACTGATGGATGAAACATGAAAGATTCTCACTCAGAGGGTTCCAGACAAAATAAAGAAATGAATAAAAACTCACGAGTTAGCGCAACATCACCTCACACTCCTCAATATGATTCTACTATATAGATATAAATTGTCTCCACCAGCTTTTGACTCCGAATTTACTTCCAGAAGTTAGTATAAGAGTGAATCTGTTTGCAGATAAGTACGCTGCGTCGTGGACAGTGGTCTGTTTAGACAGGTGCTTCTTCATTGCTTTATTGTGAGCTGTTGAGTAACACTTTGATAAACTGGCAGCAGCAGTGACTAGAGTTGAACATTAACCAATACGCTGCGCCAGTCTCTCGTCCTTTAATCAGGAGCATCAGACGTGTGCGTGCGTTTGGTTGAACATCAGGTGACACACCTCGCCACACAAATTATAAATGCGTTTGTCTAAACGTCAACAAAAATTAATGTAGATCTGGTGACATGAAGGAAGCTGAACATGAAGTGTGATTAGTTTGAACGGATGCTGGTTTAATCCCGATTGTTTGACTCAGGCTGTGTCAAGTTTTACAAAATGACAACTGTACAGACTTAGATGTCAAAAACACACTTTGACAAAAATGAAACCTTCAAGTGAATATTCTTCTTCTACACTGCTTTATTCCATTCAGGGCTGCAGGAGCCGACCCCCGCTGACAGCAGGGTACATTCAGGGCGGGTCACTGGGCACCAATAGACTCACACACTTACATAGTCACACTAAGAAGCCAATTAGCCTGTTTTCAGTGGAAACCAGTGTATCTGTAGAAAACACATGCACAGGAAGAAAATGCAAACCACACATAGAAAGACCTGATCTGGACTCAAACTCAGGACCTTCCAACTATGAGGCGAGTGCTAACCACTGATCCACGGTGTGGCCTCAAGGAATTAGGATCAGCCAACTTGGATCGTCACATCACCCTGGTTTCATTGCTAACGAGCCATCAGAACTTTCTCTTTGGTTTAGAGATGGAAAATAAAGTTGTTGGGTTTTGTTTCACTTTTTTCACAAACAATTATCAAGAAAATCCAACAAGCTAGATGCCAGAGATATTTGAAGCTTAAATACAACCAGTTAAAAATGGTCATTAATAGATGAAAAATGAATCACGTGTTTGATTTTATTTTTATACTCAAGGGTTTTGACAGCATATATTGAGTTACTGACTGCAAACACATTTATTTAAGTTTCTCATGGAGAGCTGAAATACTTATTTAATGTAAATCACTTAAATGCAAATTTGTTTCTTTTAAAATGCTAGACTTATCTTTACAAGCCTTTTAATGACAGATTATGCCTCATTTACTCAGATTTTAACCTCCTTTTTTTGGGAGTAAAAGTAAAGTATAATCCTTCGAAGAGAAAATTTGGATTACAAAATGCTTGAATAAATCACTATAAATAAATACATAAATGTAATAATTCTAATTAATTCATCAAAATAATTCATAATGTAATATGTTTATTTCTTGCAGCTTTATTGAGTACAACAATAGTTCTTCCCAACATATATCTATATTAGCAGTCTGGTATCAAAGCTAATATCAACATACAACCAACAATCTACTGAAGACATCAGCAAACTACCAAGCCTGTAATTAGCCTGACCTTTCGTTCCCGCTAATAACAAACGTTTTAGTGAATGCAGCGTTGTAATTAAAACCCAAAGAGACCCTTTGCTGTAAAACAAACATCTCCTTCTACGACGTCTCCAACTTTATAAGTCCGTGCTGCCACCTTTTTGCGAAACAATTCCTAATTCACGGACGTTACAAGACCCAGAGGATGTTCCTAATTACAGGGCGCGTGCAAACCAAACCAAGCCTGGTTACCCCTGGAGGGGCAAGAACACAGCCACATCAGGCTGGAGCCAGTTTTATTGTTGTTGCCAAGGCCGAGGAGAAGAGCGTGGAGGAAGTCCTAAATCAATCCCACTCACTGAGGGCTCGCTGAGGCTGTCATCAACAGGAGGTGGATCTGTCACAATCAATTACAAAACCACAGGGAATTACCCCAATGAATTCTGATACCAGCCTTTGTCTCGCTTTCTTTTCATTTTACGCATCGCCTTCGATGATAAACTTAAAAGATATATACATTTAGGACATTTTAAAATGCATGAAAAGTGCCTGAATCCAGACATAGTTCCTTTTTTTTTTTTTTTTTTTTTTTTTTTTTTTTATAAATCCTTTTATCCAAACTGATTAGCTGCATGATTACCATGTCATTTAGTTAAAAGGCTTTGCTTTCCTTTCGCAATTCAACTCAAGTGGAACATGCAAAAGTTATGCAGTCAATTTGTGTCCGGTATTTAAGAGTACATTTTGTTCCAAACAAACTTATAATTACAAGCTGATGCAAAAAAAAAAAAAAAGAAGCATCGAAAAACCATGAAACATTTAATACAGCTGCTCTATTAGGCACTCTGTTTCAGTCATTAGCGGTGTTTGTGTGTAAACACAGGCACCATCACCCCTGACATCTTTTTTCCCTGCCTACACAACAAAAGATCACAGAGAGTACAAACTGTTTGAGTGAAAAAGTTCAAGGCACACGGTGACCACAGCTAAAGAAAAGCTGTGCGACATAAACAGGTCAAATCTAAACTTAGGAGGGATTGTTGTTGTTGTTGTTGTTGTTGTTGTTGTTCAGTGAATTGAGCTTTAGATAGAAGCTCAAGATGACACCCTGAGACACATTTGTGCAACCTTTATTCTACCAGTTAACATTTGTCTGGAGCAGCAAAACATGTTTGGTTGTTTCAGCTGTTTAAGCAGTGTTAGCTAATTTGGCCATGTGAAGTGTTTTTTTTATTCCCTTTTGAGCCATTTCAAACATTTTTAACTATTCTAACTTTTGTTTTTTTGTTTTATTTGTTTCCTTTTTCAACTATTTAAAGTCTTTAGAGTGTTTTTATTCTCTACTGTTTCTCCTAATTAAGCCATTTTAAGGTCTTTCCGACTTTTTTGAACGTGTTTCCTTGTTTGTTTTTAGTGGTTTTGGTCATTGTAGCTGTTTAGCTCTTTTGTCATAGCTTTGTTGATTACTAATTCATTCCCACACATTAAAAACCACATTAGAAACACAACTAAAAGCCTCATTGTTGAATATAAAAACAAATGCAATAAAATGCGTCTTTTACTTTGAACACGGTCAGATCTGTTTAATTTGTGTCACATTTTCCTTCCAAAATTCCTAGATAAGCTTCTCTTTAGAAGGTCTTTATTTTGTAGGAAAATCAAAATAGGATTAAAATGAGCTTTAATAGTACATATAAATTCAAAAATGTGTAATTTTCATCTTAAAACTACAAAAGCAGCATCAAACTTTAGGATTAGCTGTGCAACTTTGTAGAGAAACAACAGGTTGATCACATACTTCAGTGTATAGCAAACACAGCAGATCACAACTATTAGCTTCTAACAGCCCAAAAAAAGGACTAAAATCTCTCCATTTAAAGAGACAGCCCGTCTGCTCAGTGCAAGGACAGAGTGAAGTATTGATCCCTACAAAGCTTTACCAATGTTCTCCTCAAATGTAGGTCAATAAGGCTGCAGACTCGCTCAAGTGCAGCTTCAGTCAGATATTTAGGTCACACCCCAATTACAGTGAGGCACGGAGATGAGCTTTTCAGGGGAAATATCTTTATGGAATACAGCCATTTCTTAGAATATTATTTTGTAAGTTATTTTGAGGCCGAGCGCTGGCAGCGGCTCAAAGCAACAAGCGGCGGTAGAGGGGGGAAATGACAGCTCGGGTGATTGGGTTTGAAAGTGGACCTGTCTGGCCTCTATGCTAATGCTCTGGCTCCTAGACAGTCCTGCGCTGGCGTTGCTCTTTGCCGCGCACCGACCCTTTCCTTTTGTAGGTGACATCAGCGTTCGTGCCGGCACGCTGACGTCACTGAGAGAAGTGTGTTTGGAAGTAGCAACATTAAAGCTGTTAGCTCATACTTCATGTTGGCTTCTGTGCTCTTTATTTTATTTTATTTTATTTTTTCAAACTACACAATCACTCTACAACATTTGCATCAGCTAAAAACCTGATTCACATCCAGAAACAAATCCGCAGAGTCGGTTTCTGCACGCCGAAACACACTGTGAGCTTTTCTGCAAGAAGGAAAATAAAGCTGCCAGCCCCATTTTACCTCTCCGAGGGAAGTCCTGGGAGAGTTAGCAGACTGAATGTAAAGTCAATACCATCATACACAAGCTCTGCATGTGGTCTGCATCAGATCAGGCCTGGGAGCGACTCTCAGCGAGGGGGATGGATAGGAGGGCTCATTTGAAATCCAAGGAATACACAAAAGAACTGAGGCAGATATGCTGAAGCCTGGAGAGAAAATGACAAACACACTACTGCAGGTGCAAGACCTTAAACAGATCACAGCTTTTTTTCTTCTTCTTCTTCTTGTGAAAACCAGAATAAAGTCAGACAGTTGTCAAACAGGGAGGGAGGCAGTAGAACAAGTGCTCCTAATTCACACGATTGTGATTAGTGTGACAGATTTAGTGCACAGTGACAACAGGGCCTTGCACTCTAATTGGGGGTTTTCAGCTCTGTATGTTATTTTAAACTGGCTTATAATGATTGCAGCGGAGTGACACTAACTCCACTCCCACATACGCTGCTGGCAACATTCGACTGCATGAACAAACATTCACTCACTTCATGTTAAATATCAAATCTTTCTTGCATCATAAAAACCAAACAAACCTATTTCACATACTCTTATTTTTGTACCAACAACATGGTCTCATCCCCCCCCCAAAAAAAATAGCACACACAAGCAGTGGCGCTGCTCAATGATCACACAGCAGATATGCTGACAACAGCTCGCATAAAGAAGTTTAACGGGAATGGAGCATTTGTGGGTTTATTGTGGGTTTTCCACTCGCTTTGTTACCACCTGGCACGCTGCATCACATAAACTGGCCCAGCTGCAGGGTTAGGTTCTTCAACAGAAATCCCCCTGTGTGCTGTTCGAGCACAAGTGTGGCTCCAAATAAAAAAAATAAAAAAAAAATAAAGACAACATCCTGCAGCAATGAGGCAGTTAAGTGAAGAGTACTGAAATATTGAACAATACTTTTATCAATACTGAGGTCTGTCCAGCAGTCTAAAAGGTGGATAATGAGTAAGGTGGATGTTTGGACACGTGTTTGGACAGAGGGAGAATATCTGCAAAAAAATGCACTGAGCACAAAGAAAACATGCAAACTCCGCACAGAGAAGGTCTGCTCTGGATTCAAACATGTCGCTTATGACAGTAACAGGGGTTTAACCAGATGGTGCCTCAAACGGAACAGTCACACTTTCATCCTTTGCTGGGAAGTTTAAACATCGTTGTTCGGCGTTTCAATAACAAGCTGGAGGGAAGTCCCGATACTTCAATAACACCACAGTGAGGTTTCCTCTCAGCCATCACTACTGCCACAATTTGGAACAGAAAGCTGATGCGTCCGCTATCGGTAATCCCTCCTTATGTTATGTCACTTTGGCATGGCTAGATGTGCCTCTCCACTGTATGATGAAATGACGTTTTTTCGTGAAAACAAAGTGGATATAAAAATAATCTGACAAAGTATTTGAGATACAAACACCAACAACACCTCCTATTTCAAATTCAGAAAACTCCTTATGCACTAAACTTTACAAACTGACATGTGTAACCAGGTCATATAATAGCAACAGTTCATTTACTGTGGGAACTTGTCAGACCAGGCGGAGGGGGGAGACCATGCCCTAAGCCAAATCCCCCGAAACTAGTGCTTTTAAAACTAAACCTGCAAGTAATAATAGAGCTGTGAATGTGAAAGTAAAACATATTCTCGGGAAACTTTTACCAATACTCAATGTTTTCTCTATAAGAACCACATTAAAGTCAAACCACATCCTTCTTGTAAGAGTTTAAGGGTTTAACAAGAAATATCCAATAAGTTAAAACATATATCAGAAAGTCTGCAACTGTTGCTGTTTCAAAACATTTCTGATTAATCTGAATTACACCACCAACAAATACAGCAATGTGAACAAGAGAGAATCATCTGCAGGGGGGAAAAAAAGATCCACCTGACCTCTAGATTTCCCCTGCTGCTGTTTTTTAAGTGTCAAAGTATTTGAAAAAAAACAACAACTTTGAAACTTGTCTCTGTGTCAGAAGCAGAAAAGCAGTCAGCTATAGTGGAGCAATATAAAGGAGAGAGGAAAAGTAGAAATAAAGAGTGAATTACGGCAAAAACATGCAAGATGTTTTTTCATTGTTGAAGTACTTTATATTGTACTTCCATATTTTGACTGAGGAGAATATTTTCATTCTGATGACAATCGGTCGTCAAGTGGATGCCTTCTAAATTCATGAAAATGTCCAATTTCCATTGTTTTTCAAGCGACTACTATGAATGTATATTAAGTGACAGGCGTTTTGCACAGAATACCAAGAACGGTTGTTGCGTGAGGCTGCTTTGTGGGCGGCTCTACTACATCTGAGGTTTGTGTTTGAGCATTTTCGAATACGGATGCAGCTTGTCACAGGCTCAGAGCAGCATTGCTTCTTATCTGCACACAAAAAATGGCAAAGCGCAAGTGCTGCATTTAAAAGGAAGGGAAGAAAACCTTTCCCGTTAACTGTCAGTGTCGGGAGAGGTAGGGTGCACCAGGATGCCAACACTGGCACATACAGAATGTGTTGCTGTCTAATGTCTGGTGCAAATGTCTAATGCAGGTTCAACAGGCCTCAGAGCTCACAGGGAGACAGAAAAACTGAAAAAGTAAAGATTCATTTCACTTGTATCTCTGTGGACGGAGTTTTCAAAACGGGAGAAGAGCATTATCTTATATGTTTGATTCAGTTCTCCATTAAGGCTGCACATACTTTCCTCCAGTGAAATAGCCATTCTTTGGCTGAATGCTGGAGTTTATATATGTTCTATACATTTTCATTTTTCAATTAAAGATATTATCAGTGGCTATGGGAATCTATTCAGAATTAAAAAATGACTGTCGGAAGACTGCTAGAGGCTTTTACTGAGATATACTAAACATTCAAAACCGAGCACCTGCTTGATATATTATACCTTTGTGCTAATTGCAATTTGTGTTCATTACAATTATCACATTCCGTTCTAATCTGTGTGTGTTTAAAGTTTGAAAACAGAGAATATGAATTGTTAGTAAAACACTTTTATTATGTATAAAATTTCTACATCATGTAGGATGTTGGAATTGGACTGAAACAGGGGTCGTCGTCCATGTCTGGTGTCAGCCAGGTTTAGTTGGCAGCGTTCAAACCGCTGTAGCGGTGCCATTTCACCAGAGTTAGTTCAAATCAAACCAAACCTGCAAATTGTGAACACAGCTTAAGAGACCAACACTCAATACTGTGCGTGAACACATCCTGTGTGGACACAGATGGAGCACTGAAGCTGCTGCTCGGCTGTTTTCACTATGCAAGCTGAGGACAAACTGCAACTGAGGAGGAAAGTTTTCACATTGAATCACCAGACTTCATTTTGACATGTTCATTTGAAATGTCCTTGATTATTCATTTCCCTGCTCATCGTTCGGTGGCATGTTTACATTCATGAGAAAGTCTCAGTTCTTTAGATCAGGGGCATGCAGAGTTAAATGGTATCATTTTCTATTTTATCATTTAGTCAAGACTGTCACTTAGCTTTTTTTGGAGACCTCCCTTTGCTACTCATCACAAGGGACGTTGAATATTTTGACTTCTTTCCCACAGAAAAATTCTTTTGAGCTGTTCTGACACTGAGAGAAAGCAGAAAGTATTTCCTCCTTAATCTTAAGCCTGTTATTCTAAGTTATTTTTTTTCTTTTCTTTACCCCTCTGGCAAAGCAGACACATTGGATGGCTTTCCCAATGTTATCCTTTAAATCTTACCTAAATTATTACTGGAATTACTCTGACTCTTTCAGCTGTGATATCAAAGCAGCAGCAGAACAACCTCATCAGAACACACTGTCCAATGAAAACGCATGAAAGAAAAACCAGGATAATCTGTAACAGATACATAATCAATTCCTTCAGCAGAGGCCGGGCCAGGAAAGCTCTTTAAAATGCTAAATTACATCATGTGGACCTAACAAGTGATGAGGCTCTGGCTTTCTAACAACCAGACTCCAGGCTCTTATACGAGGAGGTATGTGTCAATGGCACATAATTACATGGTTTACATCACCCGCACACACATACGGGGAGGCATGTCTGCTACAGGAGGTGATTTTCACAAAAGGAATGTATGATGTCAGTGAGTAAACGGAGGGTAAAGCCATAGACTGGAAACTACAAGACCAAGCCCTGGAAATCAGCGAGACTTCAACATGAAGCAGGGGGGTGGGGTTTCCTGATAAACTCCATGTTCAATACATTCTTTATATTTTTGTGATTCTGCTGAGGCGGTGGGAACTTCAAAGAAGTCAGAGAGCGAGCAGAGGGAGAAGGGATCTCACCTCCCCTTCCCCCCTTCGCCTACTACCTGGTAACTTGGAAGATGTCCAGGAAAAGAAAGGCAGTGCAGAAGGCAGCTCCTCATCAACAAGCACTGATGTCCTGATCTTATCTCCTGGCACCTGGTCAGTCAGCAGCAGCAAGACTGTGGGGCTTATTACCAGAAGGCCACACAAATAACATTAGTCATTTAGATGTGATGTATAAATAACATTAGTCATTTAGATGTGATGTATTGTGGAGAAAACATGTTGTTACTGGCACATCCCCGCTTTCCTCTTTCACGATTTTCACCCCACAAAAAGAAGGCTTTAAGTATATGTGCGCAGGGGCTTGTTGAAACTTTTAAAGGACGCTCATGAACATGAGTCCAATCCAAAACATTCTGTTGTATTTTTGTGGCCGCTAAGCTAGACTATTACCCAAATAAGTTATTCTATTTCAATATTTAGACAAAATGTGTTCAGGAGTCACATTCTGTATGGGGAAGTAGTGGATAAAAGTTTTCCCTCACATCAAGGAAATTCCTGGTTCGAACTTTCTGTGGCATTTGAATGTGCTCTCTGTGCATGGGGTTTCCGCTCAGGTTTTTCAGGTTTCCTCCACAATGAATACCAATACCTCACGTTCAGAGCAAAAAAAACTAAACTAAACCAAAATATTAGTACATTCTGAAAAATTCCACATTTGCTTTTATTGAAAGTTGTAGTATTTTTTTCCTCCACTTTGCATAGTTGTCCAACTGGAAGAATTGGATGTGTAAAAATAGTCAACTAATAGTCAGTGAAAGAACTGTTCAATGAATTAATAAATAGCTTTTATAAATAGACCGAAAGTCTATTTTAACAAGTCATACAAGAAATTTTAATTTTTTTTCATGCTCACCTGATTTCACAGGACTGTTGTCTAATGGAAAATGTTTGAAAACCACAAAGCAAATGCTATACAATGACTGTTCACACATTTAGTGTATGCCTGATAGTTTCATAAACATTCTCTTGAAAAGATAAAATATCAAATTTCCCCTGAAGTAGGGAACAGACAGCCACAGATGGTTTACACATAAAATATGAGCATATAAACTTTACAGATTCATTTTCTGTTATGCTGGGAACAAGGGGTCACTGAGAGGTCTAGTGGAGGAAGAGAAATTCATGCTATGGTCACAAGATCTCAAAACACTTTGATCAAAACACACTGATACACTTTTTTTCTAACGTTCTCCACCGAGCAATGAGGCTGTTCCCAGCAGCTCATAGTGGCTTCACGTCTCATTAGGAGACTTTTTTTTGTTTCACGTGTCAAAAGCGACTGTCATAAACCTATTTTTACTCCCAGTCAGCTCACCGGCAGCTATCAGCTTTCCAAACACTGTGCATGAATCACCTGTGTTCATGATTCCTAGGTGTATTCCTACATGGGAACGTGATTCATTGTTGGCAGTGAAAAAGACACCTGAGTTAGGGATTGCACTCTGGGGGACAAAGTCCCAGTTACCATGGGTGGCTACTTCGGTCCTGTGCTCCCTTCTGCTGATGCAGGCAGCCAACATTTTATAAATACATGTAGATACAATAGATTCTGTATTA
Organism: Parablennius parvicornis; assembly: GCA_900302745.1. Lineage (NCBI taxonomy): Eukaryota > Metazoa > Chordata > Actinopteri > Blenniiformes > Blenniidae > Parablennius > Parablennius parvicornis. Next base: position 10,424 of record OMNM01000082.1, read on the forward strand.
ATTGTCATTGCTTTAAGAAACAAAACTATAATATTAACAGTCAGAACACTCGTGTCACAGAGCCTAGAGACAGAGAATACCCTCAGTTTGCCAGTTCTGTGTGTCTATGTGTGTGCGTGTGTGCGCGCACGTGTGTGTGTGTGTATACATGTGGGTTTGAATGTGGGTGTTATCTGTGGTAGTGGGTTTGCCCTGTGACAGACTGGTGACTTGTTCACAATGCACCCTGCCTTTCACCGATCCTGAGCTCAGAAAAAAAAGATGCTTCAGTAAATATGGTGTCGTACAGTGGTGTGATTGTTACTTCTTCTTCACAGTGAGCAGACCTCAGTTTGATTCCAGTCTTCAGGAATTTACCTACTTTTCATGCATGACTTTCTTAGCTCCCACATATAAAATATGGCCCCTTGTAGACAGGTGTAAATATGTGTAGATGATTGTCTCTTTGCATGTAGATGTATATGAGAAACATTGTTAACCGGAGTAGATGACACTAACTACACTGTGTAAATGACCCCAGCTAATATCTTCCTGTGTATAAAAATTGCCCTACAAATGAGACGAGCTAATCCAACCAATCATTACGAATGTAAGTATGTAAATTATGAAGAGCACTCACGGTTTCAGAAAAAAGAAATGGGGGTGTCTCGCCTCTGCATGTTGTGCAGACACACATAGATACTAGCTTCATCATGTCCTGTTTCAGCACCCTGCCAATGCAGCAATAAAACAATGTGACATTCAAGATATGTCATAACGACTACCCTAATGATAGTGGCGGATGGTTATAGAAATGTTAGTGTGGCAATCGTGCAGAGGGGTGGTACATCCATCACACTGCAAAACTACTATGTGTTAAACAATTTCCTTAGGATGAAATTACTCCCCATTCATTACACACGCCAACGTGGCACACTCCCTGCCTCCTTTGATGCCTCTCTATTCACACAGATCAAAGACAGGAGACCCCTGAACGTCCATACATTACGTGCAAAGCAAGCTCCTCCACAGGCAACCATTGTCAAGTTAGTTATTTTAATGAGCTCTTCACTACCATCACGTTTTACCTGCTTTCAATATCCCACATAGTCAGAAGAGGTTATGATCTGAGCTACTGCATTCACATCGCCTCAAATAAATCACAAATCTGAGGTCTGAGCTAGAAAACTGAACATGACAAAAGGAAATACAGGCAAAGAGATTACTTAATCTTTTCTCCATGTTATCTATATCACACTCCCTTATCTCTCTGTCAGTGGTGACAGCTGATAATGGCCTGCAGGAGAACACAAGCAATATAAGCCTTAAACAGTGAGTAAGCAGATTGCAGTCAGGTGCTGCGGGTGTCCAAATGACACAATCAGCCAAAGGTCACTGAACTGCAGAGCTTAGATTACACAACCAAAGTTTGCTTTAGGATTTAAATACATTTTCAGCTTGATTCTCAGTATGCTCATTTGGAACCACCGAGTGTATGAACTTGTCTGAGTTGTTCGTGTTTTTCCAGGTCGGTCTGTTAATGTTGATCACACATTATCTTGCAGTACGTGTATTGAAGCGTGAAAGCAGCCAGAACATGCAGTCCAGGGTCGGGGTTGGAGCGTGCTGGTTTAAGCAGACACAAGTTTAACCACTTCCCTCCACACAGCTGCAGTCCGTGATCTTTTCCTCGGCTCCGCAGAGGGACGGCCGGCATCTTTGGGTGGTCCCCCCCTTTTTTTCCTCCGTCCCCCCGCGCAGCGTCTACTGGTGTGACATTCCTGGTGGAGGTTACCGCAGGGTCTGTTCGTTCTCAGTGATGTTTTGGAAATTTTAGGAATTTTTATTGTGTTGCTCCTCAGACAATAGGGAGGTATGAACAGGAATGTGTGGATCTTTTAAAAGTCAGTTGACTCTTAAAATTAACAGGAAAACACATTTTCCCACTTAGTCACAGCAAGTAGTGTCAAGGAAAGATTGAGTAAAAGGTCTGGCTATTTCTTTGAGTTGTACTTCATTACCGAAAGCTTGTCTCTAACAAGAGCATGGCTATTAATGGTGAGTCTCTGCTGGTGTCTCAAATTTAAAACCTTTTATGGGTAAACTGATCTTTATTGAGGTCAAGTATGCTCATATATCCTCTTGTTAAAAGAAATGGCTAGCTGGGTCCACATCAGCATTGTGTAGGGGACTTCTTCATGTCCATCCATCTTCCAATTGGCTACCGCTTTATTTGATTCACTGTCACTGGTGACTGAAGCCAATCCCAGCTGACTACAGGATACACCCTGGCCTGGTTATGAGTTTATTCCCATAAATGTATGTTGACATTGATACTTACTGAGAAAGCATTTCACAATTGAACAAATCTTCCACGTTGAAAGAAAAACAGGAGTCATTTGTAACAATAGTTCTCGTCTGACTTCAGAAGAAAGGAACTTGTGAACATAATTAATGTCTACTAATGTTCATAGAGACTTGCGGACTTTTCTAAGTGTTTTATAGTCTTCCTATTCCTAACACAGCAGATGTGGTCGTTTGTCTGCTTGGCAACGACGTGTGTGCTCAGCTTCTCATCTGATGCCAGTGACTGAAAGACCCTCCAGGAGAATAAAAAAGCATTCCCACAAAAATTAATATAGCAAGACCCCAGATTGCTAAAACCCCTTCATGTTTCTCATATCAGATGGGCTTACCCCCCGCCTCGAAGAATACTGACACTCACTTGCTCTCACGACCATCCTCCCTTTGTCTCCGCGCATCCGCGGGCTTTTGGCGCTCGGCGCGAGGGCAGGAGGAGCCCCGCTTGGCACGAGGGGAGGATGATTCCCGAGCAGCCTGTCGACTTCACTCCCTAATGCTCTTTCGCCTGCCCCACTGACTGAGTTTTTAATAAATGATGAGATGTGGTATAAATAAACCACAAGGCAGTGCAACTGCCAAAAGGCAGAGAGGTAACACACAAGAGGTGATAAATAAGTCAACAAAGACTCATTGGCACTACGTGGTTCCTATCACTGTCGCCGTGGCACTGCACTCCCTGAGATGTGAGAAGTAGCGGGTGTGTCGCCACACATGCAGAAATTCCCTTTGAAACAAAAGCAGCAAGGTTGTGCAGCACGTTATGAGGTTTCTAAATATAACTCAAAGTGAAAAGCTTCGGTTTCTTGCTGTGTACATCGTTTCTTTCATGGTAGAATAGACATTTCTACAACTGATTTCTACTGCACCTGACCAGGGAGTGTCCTGCTCGTGCCAATAGACGGATGGATGGATTTACTGCCACTAGTGACTATTTCAAAAATGGATACAATACAATACAATGTAATACGTGATCATACCAGATGCATAACTGTATGTTCACGTTTTTAACTTTTTGAAAAAAGTATGAACGACTGATAATGCCTCAATATTTGAAAAGCCACAAAACAAACTGCTTGAAAGTTACAGCAGTTACTTGTTCTGTCTCATTAAGATAAGATCTCAATACAAGGCTGAAGTACCCAAAGTAGTAGCCAGTACAAACATCACAAGATACTGTAAAACCTACAAAACATGCAAACAAGTAGCACATTCAAATGCGGCAATTCACCATGAACAATGAATGCAAAGTTATTTTCTAGCTTTCCCTGTAAATTATTATTCTTGAAAGCAAAGATTGTATTGTGAAGACAACTGGTGAACAGAGATGAGTCTGTTGCCATACTGTCAATTTAACCCCAAAATATTAAAGTTACTCACAAGAGGCTGCCTGTTCTGTTCTGAACTGGGACTTTTCCCGCACATTATGAACTCATTATATAAAAACACAGCACAGCTCTGTTACAGCAAGGCCTTGCGACTAACTTGAGTCAGACTTATTGCAGTATATTTGAAGCAAGCAGTTAATGCATCTTTCATTTTCATCTGGGCGTCCTTGATTCGTTTGTCAAGATGTCATGAAATTACAACAATAGTGCTGACCTCTTTATCTTTAAGAAACCATTGGGAAAACAATGGTATTTTGCAGGAGAAAATCAGCCCCATATTCCAACTCTGTCACTGCCACTTTTGCTCCACTTCTGGTCTGCAGATAAAGACAAACCTTGTCCTAGTTTCTGCCAGAGCTGAAGCTGGTACACAGTGAACTTTAAAAGTAGGTGAATTTCTACTTTGTTGGCTGTTTCTGTTTCATGGGACAGTCCACTGAGCAGCGACTCAAACTCCTGACAAACGTTTTGTAATGTGTAATTAATATTATACACTTTTTTGGGAGCACTGGAGCCTGTACAGAGGTGTAGCTACAAAAAAACCTTATATATTGCAATATTGCATATTGCTCATTGTCTCACTGAATGCTGTTGAACTCCTTCGCTCTTCCCTTCCACCTCACAAATGTAAAACCAAAACCCACGATTGGTTTTATTGAGCAGCTATTAAAAAAGGGAACACCTCTTTTTAAAAAGTGACATGAGACAAAAACCCTTCATGCAAGGATTTTGACCAGATTGGCCACCGTGATTAAAAAACGGTAGACAATAACGGCGGCGAGGATGAATCAAGGTGGAGTGAGGGAAGGCTCAAAGGTTGTAAATTACACGACATATCAGGCTCCAGCATTAGTCAATGGAGCAGGAGTCATGAAAAGAATCATGAAAGGCACGGGTGAAAAGCTGAAATGCGGT
>OMNM01000083.1:0-27716 GCA_900302745.1 Parablennius parvicornis
GCCCCTCCTGTCAGCCTCCACCAGTGGGTTCGCTCCTTGAGCCTGCCTCATTAATATTCATGAAGAGGCGGAGGCCGCCATTGGCCGACTGTGGGAGTTCCTGGTTAATCTCATTAATTCCAATTAGCCCTGAAACCTCTCGCTATGAGACTATGGGGCCAGAGTCTGATTCGGCTCGCATTTCTCTCCTGATCGAATCTGTTATTGATTCAGCTGCAATCGCCTGTTTCGTCCCCACAGACTTTCACTTACACACACTCCTCCCCCGCACCCTGCAAGAATGACATCTGAAGTCATGCTGACTATGCATAAAACAAAGAGGAATAATGAAGGTCAGAATCCAAGGATGAAATTCAATTAACTTCTCTTGAGTGGCTGCATGACCTGATTACTCAGGGCCTGGAGATGCTGCAGTGGTTAGCACTGTGGCTTCATTGTGGAAAAAGTCGTGGGTTAGAGCTCAAGGCAGAGCCTTTCTTTGCAAAGTTGCATGTGGGTTTTCTATTGGTGCACTGGTTGAACTATATTGTATGTATTTGATGTTTATTGGTTAACCACACAGGCCTCCTGTGACCATATATATATATATATATCATATATATATTCCCACTGCGCCCAGGCCATTAGGGGAAATAGAGGGGTCATATGAAAGGTCACTGACAAAGGTGAGTTTGACTGCTACCTCTGGAGATCAAATGTGCTCAGAGTCCAGGTCAAAATAAATTGCACTGCATTCTTTCACCAAACACTTTCAGTGGTGATGCAACTAACCCTGATCCACAGACTGTTGAAGGGTAGCGAGACATCTAGTAACTGTACTAGAAGTAAAAACTGCTGAGGATAAACATGACACATTTAGTCCCAGCAGAAAATGAGTGTGCAGTTAGTTCTCTTTTGTGTCTTGGTGTGTCTGCATCAGCATTTACTCTTTGTTCTAGGTATTGAAGGAAAAAGTGCTGCAGCAATGAGGGACGGTAAAGAAAGGAAAAGTTGGTGGGGATGGGGAGTGAAGTGTGGTGAGTTGCAGAAAAAGAGGAGAGAAAGGAGGACCCCCCCCGCGAAAAAAAAACTGGAGAAAAAAAAGTAGAGTGGGAGGAAGTGAGAGACGGAGCAGAAGATGGTGAAGAAGTGCAGGGACGTGCTGTGGTGTGAGCGCTCCATAGTGATACAATATGACTCTGACAGGCTTATGTAACCAGACTGGCCTGGCATTTGGCTCACAGCAGACGCCGGCTGCACTGACTGTTATATAACTGCATTAGCTGCTCCTCTGAGCTGGAGGGGAGCATGCGCACAGCAGAGCCTCACACACAGACTCTTCAAACTTTAAGACTTCCAGAGCAGCGTTGAGTTATTGTTTTGCACTGTGGCCTGAGTGAGAGAGTTAATAAATACAGAGGAAGTTCATCAGTTCATCAGAAAGCAGCAGATCTATTAGTGCCGACACGCCATTTACTGGAGAAAAAGTATGCAATCAGTCTGTCGGGCAACAGCATCACCACTTCCCATCATCCAGCAACAGGTTTCCCATCCTGAAAAGCCTAATTGGGGCTTAATGTTGGGTAAATGTTTCCAGTAAACATGCAGTATGCCAGCAGGGTCCAAACACAATTGGCTCCCCTGCATGCAGAACATAATTTAATGGGTCTGGATTACACTCTTCAAATCCAATTACATCTCAGACTGGCATTTCCAGTCACTCGGTCAAAGAGATGGTCAGGGGTGCAAAATCCTGTCATGAAACAATAGCCTATCCTTCAGCAGCAGTGACCTTTTTTTTAAGCTTTAAGGCAAAGCTGAAGTAATGTAATCCATAGAAAATGACTGTAAATTACAGTGTAATGAGACATGGTCAACTGTCCACACTTTTCAGTTCATAAACTAATTTCTAAAAATAAATAAATTACTGATTCCAAAGATAATGATGGGTTGATCATCATTTAAAACAAGTTTGAGCCAAAATCAAAACAACCCAAAATGTAAATATTATTTGAATTAATGGTGACATACAATTAGTCATATTCATTAAGTTAGCTACACACATTTCCCATAATTCACTGTGGTAGATGTACTCAATCCCAATGTGGCCCCTCAGTACTGAGGGTGACATTTTTTTTTTGCGGTTCTCACAAACCATGAAGATGCCCATCCTTGAGCTAAACACTGGCATTTTCAAGAAAAATCAAGAACAGATTAAGATCGCGGCTAACACCCTGAGTGATTACCATTGTCATAGTGAATCAGCAATTAAAAATCCCAGGAAACCCAACCAAGCACGGCTGCAGAGTTGCACTAAGTGCTTCATAATCAGCACATTACAGTCCCCGATCTCTTATTACAGCGACAAATTGCGTCTGATGATAACTGAGGAAATGAAGGTGGGATTTATGGCACTTGAGCCAATGACCAAAGACGAAGAGTGTCTTAAATTGATCCTCAGAGAAAACCCAGGTTCATGTTTGTACACCTGATGATAAGAGGGGAAATAAAAGTGCAATTTATGACACTTGGCTAATTCGCTCTCAGATGTTTGGCAATGTTCAGAGGCTGTTAAATTTCAGAAGGGACCTATGGAAGAAGACTGCTTTTGTCCCAGGAAACCGAGTCTGCTAGTTTTTACAGTAAATGCTTGAGTCATGTACCGAGAAATGAAGAAATTGGAGGCATGTCAAGAGAGTTTACAAGGCAGTTTTTGGAGTATAAACAAGATCCAACCATTGGAGCTTTGTAGGAAGTGCCTCACATCCGTCTAATAGAAGAGGGACAACACGTCTTAGACCAGAACCTTTTTTATCAGTATTGATTGAATGAAAATTTTATAATAACCTTATTAAATGAAATCTGGTGTCAAAACACAGCACTGCTGTAAACAGCCAAAAGGCAAGACAAGGTGTTGCTACACAAGAACTATATACACTGTGCAAACAATAACCTTTAAAGAGTACTCAATAGAATTTGCCTAAATATTTAATCCTGAGGTGTAGAAGAACATGTCTACACTTCAAAACTTAAAAGTCAGTATTAAGAGGCACCATTACCCAAGAGTTATTCAATCGAATCCATTGCAACATGTCATTAATCTGACCACAAATCAGACGTAGTTCTTAATTTCTGCTAAAGCCAAATCTCGAAATGGACTTCAGTCCCCCATTAGAGATTGTTCATATTGAGTACTGTTGTCCTACTGTACATAAACCTGTTCCGGCTAATCTGAGGGGTCCTAGAAAATCAAAATTAGAATAGTGAAATCGAAGACCTCTGTTTCCCAAAACACATATTGTGCAATGCATCAGTTTATATCGTACTAATTCAGCATATGTGAATTCTGCTCACTAAAAACAAGTAAAATGTGGTGTTTTAGGGCTCCTAATTCCCCACAATCCTTTGAAAGAAATTAAATTAGAGATTAATTAATTAGTGATTAATAAGTAGGGTCTAATAACAGTTTACCAACAGGAAGAGTTACAGACAATCAAAATAAGATTCTGGTTTAGCTGAATTCAGTACACACAGTTGCTGTTTTGAATATTCTTTCGTCCTGTATACGTGTTTCATAAGCTATGTCTCCGCCCTAATTGAAATGAAGTGCTATTTCCGTCTCATAACTAAACTGTGTGACAGTCTGTCAACTCAGAGCCGCGATGGATCGGCTGTCTGAGTGTTGTGGGAAAGTGGAAGTCAAAAGGAGTGAGTGTGTCCTGAAACATTTCCACACTGTGCCCAGTTTGACCATTTCAGCCAAAATCAACATGTGAACAGCCAAGTAATGGTGTGTGTGAGGGAATACAGTAGAGGCCATGAGCACTGGTACACACGACTGTGTCATAGAGGAGAGGTCATATTAACCCTTGTTGATACTTTCAGTGGAGCTGCCTCATGATCAAATAATAAACAGCAGGTCAAGTAGGTCATCTTATCTGATGCATGTCCCAGTCACATAGTTCTTTCTTGTGGTTTTCTTGTTTTTGAGCCTTATCTTGTCATGATGCTTCATTCTACAAGTACAGAACATGTTGTGAAGAGTGTGAGGACCTCCTCGAAGGCCCAACTCTGGGGCCTCATGACTGAAATCTATAAGGTGATTTGTGCAGAAAGGAAAGCGTGCGCTGTCACACCACCACCACCCAGGTGAACCATGAGAGATAAGGATGTTGTGTACATTCAACATCTGGATACTGCTGTATATTCATGTTTGCTTCTCTTCATATTCATGTTCAACAATGTTGAAATGCTTGTTTTTTTATGATTACAATGTTTTGGTTTTTTTTTATGTGTTTAATGTGCAGTGACTTTAGGCATCCTGAAAGTTGTTGATAAATACTTTTTATATATGAATAAATATTAATCAATCACAAATTACAGCGTGAACAAGCAGTTGTCAGACTTCTATGTCAGACTGAAACAATAAGTCGCTCTTGTTTTAGCTTCCCTTCATTTACTCTCATCAAATATCAGAATTGATTTTTATTGTTGTTACTGAGAACTTTTAAATGTCTTCCTGGATTTTCACCATCGCAGCTGCAGCACGAGAGTATTAGTGTAGAATATGAGTAGTTTCCAGTCTTTTTAATTTATATCTTATTGAAATATATTTACTTTTATATATATTTTCTTTCAAATCCATTTCTTTAAAACAACTTATAACTTAAAAAAAAAAACAAACACGCAAGCAAAAGTTCATTATCATCACTCACAAGAGATTAATGAGACTCATTCAAACCAGAAGAAGTTCAAGTTTCTACTTTTATTAAAAACCTGGTATATATATATTAATTAAAATGTTAGTTTATATCACGTACCAGCGCCTCATGGCATGCAATGTTGGATTCATCACAATATCAGGCAAGCTGCAATAACAGCATCAGACTTATACATCAATTGAAACGCGGGACTATAAAAAGGCACTTCATTGTCTTGTGAAATATGATGTCATTATCTAACACTGACAATTCAGTGCGGTTTTTTTTCCACACTGAAATTAAATATGAGATCAATGGCTGGGGGGAAAGCCTTTATCACAACACCTTCATGTGTGGGGTGGAAACTGTAAAATAAACATAATGAAAAAGAACAGCATAAGGATTGTACATTTTTAAAAAAACAAAACAAATATACAGACCTCAACCAAGCCCATAACAGTCATACTGATATTGAGGTAACGATAATGTAATGCATAATTACTTTACAACCATTAAACCACACTGGACATTATTACCAGCAATATATTGTTTCTACAATGCATCTTTTTTTTTTACATTTAGAAATCCCTTTAAATTTAGCGTTACAATTAGAAAATAAACAGCCATCTTGAAATGAGGGTGTTTGTACAATTACAGGTAGTGTGGAGTTTAAGGTTTCCCTTGTTGAACTGCGTCACTGCTCACTGCATGATGCCGACTGCAGCGGATCGATAAAAGTCTCCCTGTTGCAACCAGCAGACTGTTACACAGGTAAAGACTGTTGCTCGACCAATGCCAAACGCAGCAAGACGTGGAAAAGCTTAGCACCAGAGATAAACTACTTTTGCTTTGAGTACACGAGGAAGAGCTGAGATTAGGCCTTCTATTGCAGTTCTCTGGCTGAAGGTGCAATGACGTGGACTCACATGGAGGCTGGCAGCAACAGGGGAAACCCTGCTCTGATCTGTAGGGCGTGCCTTATTAGTCTTATCTCACTGTCACATTCAGCTCAGTCTGGGGCTCCCGAGGAGGCCCCCCACCGCAGTCAGGGAGTGCAGCCAATCAGGGGTTTTTCCAGACATGGCCAGTTGTGATCTGCCAAGGCTTTAAAAGTGAATCTGTAAGTGAAACTTCTGAGGTACTAACAGAGTGCTTTGTTATTGAGTCTTTGTGATCGTCCAGAATCTAAAAACCAGCACGAGGATATGTAATATCAAACATTCACACCACAAGTAGAGAGAAATGTCATAGCAATTGTGAGGTATTGGAAATTAAAATAACTTCTTATGGCACAATCATCATAAACCAGCCCAATAGAATAAGATTATTCTAAACTGTGATACTTAGAACACTTGATGTACCAAGTCAAACTAAACAAATATCAGCAACAGACAGAAACAAAAAAAAGATCTTCATCAAAAAACCCTTCATAATCCTTTGCGGTAAAGAAGAAAACAATCAAAGCCAATAAGGAGTTGCTCAGCTGAAATCCCGGTCGGGGAAGAGGAGCGGGGCGACGAGGGTCCAGAGGTAGAGCCCGAGGCCCAGCCAGCTGGAGCTCATCTTCACCCACACGGCCGGCATGCTGCTCTGCATGGCCTGGGTGGAGGTGTCCGGTCTGGAGGACGACACACAGACGCAAAAAGAGTGAAAATTTAACACCTTCAGTGAAACTCAGCCACATTCCATATTAGGAACACACCAGACCAGAGGATTTTGGAGGCAAACGTATAAAAACAGAACATTAAAGTGACGTTGAGCGCCATCTGGTGGCTGTATGAGACACCTGCAACACTTGAGTAAAGTAACTTATGAACCTCCAACACCAAATAGACGTTTTAACTTTTTTTTCTCTGTAGCACTTTGAGATTGGTTAAATGTTAAGTGATTGATAAATAAAATGTATTATTATTATTATTTGTCTTTATTAAATTATAGTGTTTGATTTTGAGACGTCATAAGTTTGTGTTGGTGTGGTCAATAGCAGTGAATGTTTGTGTTCTGTCTCTCCGTATTTGCCCTGTGACAGCGGCTTGTCCAGCATGTGACCTGCTTTTGCCCAATATAGTCTGGAATCAGTTCCAGCCTCCTGCAATGCTGCATAAAGCAGAATTTAAGATGGATGAATGGATGAAAGGTCTCATTTGACTCCTGCCTTGCTATTCTTCAATAATGTACGAGAGGTCAACTACTCCACTTATCACTATTTACAGTATTTGCACCCAGTGGGACAATCAATACTTACTGGTACCAGTTGGTGAGAGTCATCATGATGTACAGGGAGGCCAAGCAAAGGTGGAAATGGAAAAAGGAATAGCTGTAAGTGACACCGTCCTCTTCATTGTCGAAAGCTCTGCGGACGCCGTCCTCGCCCACCACGCCTTCTCCGCCCGATCCTGTGCCTTCTTCCGTCTGCATCAGCTTGTTCACCTGGGTGTTGCTGGACGAACGGATGCTGCAAAGACCGAGAGAGTAAAAGAGTCCGTCAAAGAGTTAGAGCCAAATGTGTTTCATGGCTTTGCTATATCCACACACACACACCTGGCATAGAGAGTGCAGAAGAGGAAGATGACCAAGCCGACGATGCCCTGAGCGTCCCACCACTGCACTGGAGCCGAGCTGCTGTCGCCAGGTGTTTCAACGGTGGAGACGTTCGACACCAAACTCAACAGGCTTGGGTTACAACTACGATCTAGGACAAAGAGTAGACAGACACCGTTACAAAATGTTAGAAGCTCAGTTGTAAATGTAAAGATTTTATCTTAAGTCTTAATGAGCCTCATTCTTTATTCTTTTTCAACTGTAATAACAATTAAAAGCATTCTGTGAAATATGTTAAAACAGCTGATAATAACCCAGTTTCTCTACTTTAGCTTGTTACTCAGTCCGATCAGAAAACTGACAAAATGAATAGTGCAAAAAAAAATATAGCTAAGTAACTAAAGAACAAAGTGCCAAAATTCTGACAGAGATAAAAAAGAATCTGAAGACAGTGTGTATCAGCGTGACTCAAGCAGAGAACAAGGTTTTAAATCTTCTATAAAGTATGACATCAAAGATCCCTCAAACATCTTGAAAGTTCACAGAATGCATTCGGTCTTATCAAAAATAAATCGGGAAAGAAAGAAATACAAAAATGTTTTTCCTTTTTTCAGTGTTTTACCCACAGTGGGGTTCTCACACTATCACAGACGACACTGAATCAGGAAAGTCCTCCTAAAGTCTACCATCTAATGTCGTATATTGGCGTGCTTTGCATTATTAAAAAAGCATCTATTGTCTATGATATCAGGTGCATGGAGAGTTTCAATTACAGTGAAACCTGATTCTCTGGATTGAAGAGCAGAATTGGCATGTTTGCAAAGACAAGTCCAAAATTGGTTATCAGGACGCTTTTTTCACTGTTGTGTGACGATGTTTTCACAAAATATTTACTACAGCTAAAACTAACACTACAGACACTGCAAGACATTCCAGTGTTGCGTTTGGTTCGGGAAAGGCAGATCACACACGAAGAGTAAAGGGAAGTTTGCTAACCGGAAGCAAAAAGCAGCTATTTGCTCACGTGCCAGGAAGTAGAAAAACTACAACAACTTACCACTATGATCATAATGCTGAAGCAGGCAAACCGCGAATATGTATTAAAAGAAAACAATGAGTCTCATTGCACCTGAGCATGACACTGAAAGCTAAAGATGAGAGAGTTCGACTCACTGGGATTGTTGGTCATTGCGGACCACGTGACGTACATGGTGTAAAGGGAGATGAGTGAAGCCTGGAGCAGGCCCGAGTGCGGCTGAGCTTCCTGTGAAAAAATATGACATACGTGAGTAACTTTTAATATCGCCGCAAAACAGAAAAATAAACAAATAAATACATATGACACCAGGAGGGCAGAAAACAATACTCAATCAACCTTCTACCAGGTCCACCACAACAAAAGATTGAAGTAATAAGACAGCACCGAAAATATCTGAGGCCCATTTAAACATCTCACCTGAATCTTTGGCAAAATCGATACAACAGAAATAATGATGCAGAGGATCAGGTTGATGCTGATAAAGACTTTGTGCTCCGTGCAGTCGTCAGGCTGCGTGTAGTAAACGTAGAAAAGCACCACAGCCGTGACGGTCAGTGAATAGAGGATGATGGTGAAAGACAGCAGCCCTGGAAAGAACAGGAATACATATTAATATCAAACAATACAGGAATATCAGATATCAGGGATTCAGTTGGATGACGACAGGCATCACTGTTCTTTGAAGCGATTGTAATGTCAAAGAAAAGAAATGATCAATCAAATCGAAGAAGTTCATTTCAAAGTTAAAATTGCAAATATCTGCAGCAGCTATACTGAGCAAAAGGAAACATTGTTTTCAATCATCTTTAAGCGAGAAGCAACAAAAACATTTTTTCTATATTGTATTGAATTGTGTGTTGTTGTTTTTTTAACAATGTATGAAATAAAACTAAACAATATAGCTTCTACAATTCTAACTCGAGAAAAGACTTCCCTGATTCACACAGAAGTTTTTAGTAAACACACACTCGTTTAACTATGATTTTCAAACAATGACTGGTAGGTATGATTAATGTAACAGCCTTACATGGACCTCCACATAAAAAGAACATTTTTTAAGAGGTTGTTGTACCTGCATACCAACACTTGTTGTCTGAATTTTCAGCGTTTTCTACCCAAACCTTGTTCCAGGAATGGGCAAAGTCAATGAGGAGAATAAGCTGAATTAGAATGAAGATGAAGGATCCCACCACACCAAAGTAAAACCACACTGTGAATGACAAAAGAGACAGAAAGCATAAAGTTTTGCAAAACCAACAGAGAACAATATATAGAAACAGGTAACAGCTTCAGTGTGTCTAAATTGTTAATAATAACAACCCTATTTATTTATATAGTTAAGCATCAAAAGACCAAGTGGCCAACTCATGCTACTAAAAAAATCCCCTTAAATGTCCTTTTTACTTCACTAAATTCACCTTTTTATTTACATATGTAACATTTGCTTTATATCGTTAAAAAAAAAAAAAAAAGATGCAGTATATTGCTGTCCTTATTAACTTGAAAAAAATTGTTCATACCAGTGTGAAATGTTCCATCGGGAATGAAAAAAGCTCCCACTGTAATCCCGATCAGAATCAGAAATTTGAAGAACCAGAACCTGGAAAATAAACATTCAGAAAGGCTTCGTCAGTTTCCATGCTGACGCTATACTGTAACTATAAGCTCCCATATGAGTCCTCACCCATTTTGAAAAGCCGCACGCGGGTCTTTGCTGCTGCGGACGCCGATCATGATGGCGAAGAACAAAAAGAAGAAGCACGTCATTGCAAAACACATTCGGTACACAGACTTGTAGCCCACAATCACGTCACAGTTAACATGGTTTTCAATTCCAGGTATAGAACTTCCTCCCTGGCAAAATCCTGGGATCTAGGAAACAGAAGAAAGACACATTAGATTAACCGAGATCAGCATGAATAAAGAAAATTCTTGACAAACAATGTTTAATTGTCCAGGTATTTGTGATGTTGTACATCGTAATGCATCATTTCTCCACTTGACACTGCTTATAACAGATTTGCTGGTAGATAACTTCTCATGTGCAATGTATGATGCACTTAAAGGCATCCTTACATACAAAAAGACAATAATTTTGCATCTTTATTTGAACACATACACTTTAATTATCTTCCTCATAAGGATATCAGCTATCGGTTATGTAACCCTACTATTTTAGGCACTCTGTTCAACTCCATCTCAAACTTCCTCATGTTAAGACGACAGCCTGCCAACAAGCTTTGGTGTTCAAAAGATCACCTAACTGGAATAATAATCAAGATTAAATCATATTCAACATTCTCTGAGTTTAAGCAGCTTTTGTTTTCTTACCTTGAGTTGAACTGTTATTGTCATCAGTGAAAGTCTATACTTAACAGTGACCTCAGAGAACTTTAATTATTAGTCATGTCGCTCTATATTCCATGTTTAGTTTTGGTCTTTTGACGACAGTGTGGTTGTGATGTGTTGTTTTGTGTCTTTGCCTGTCACATTGTCATACCAATGTTATTTCCTTGGTAATATAGTGAATACACTTCAACACATATAAGATAGATTTCTACAAAGAAAAATTATCACTAAAAACACATCATACAATATAACTGAAGCTTCAATTATGCAATCTTAACCAAGCCATTTGATCTTAGTCAATTATGATCGTATCGCATTAACAACAGCGGTCTCACCTTGCGAAGCTCCGTTTCCATTCCAGGAAGGATCATGATGACAGATACCAAAGTCCCCAGCAGCAAAAAGAAGGAGAAGACCAATCGTGTGATGGTGGAGTTGTTGGAGGAGGGACAGCAGCCACACAGAAGACATGGTGCTGATCCGCAGAGACAGGAAGCCTATGAGAGTTTGGAGAGGAGGGACATTGGTGAGGAAGACAAAAAAAAAAAACAAACAAAGGAGAAAAAATTAAGGACAAATGAATGACATAAACATGTTCAGGACCACACAGGAAATATAGGTTTGGTAAATTATTAAACATGATAGTGGATTTCCTGTCACAGATTCAATTTATAATACCATTCAGATAAGTGACCTAAATATAATCAGATAACACAGGCGTGGAAAAATGCCTTCTGGTATTCGTGATCGCCATAATTAGTCACCACAGAAAAAGACTGTTCGCACCCAGTTCAAGCTATTAGTGTCTTTCTTTTTATTGTTAATCTCATCAAGAGTTGATGTCCTCAGGGCATTAAATCATTCAAGCTCCCAATAACTTCATGACTTTGCACATTTACCTGAGATAATCTAGGTTAATGATCTAATCTGACACTGCTCATATTTACACAACTGGATCGAATAACTTACCAAGTTAACTTTGTCAAATACGTGTGTATAATATTGTGTGTATCAAATAAAATTGGAATGGGGCGCTAAACCTACCACAAAAGAGTTGAAAGGTTTCACCATTCCAAGCTGTTGATACTTTAGCGTTAGCGCCATTAGCATTACGAGCCTCACTTTCACCGAACGGGACAACGAGAGAAAATCAAAAGCTTTCGCTGACATCTCAGAACATACTGTAGACGTGATATACTTACACAGCTGGCTAAGGAGCACAAGGCCAGGCAGGCACCCATCGTGACAGAAACAAGCTGAAATGTAGGACCCTGTTAAAACGCCTTCTGCTGCTGTCAAAATACACACAAAACAGGAAGGCGTTTGGCTGATTTTCAAAATGAAAGCGCTGCTTTTCCTGCAGACCGGATATGAAGCTTGTATTGACCGTTAGGTTCAAATCCGCAGTCTGTATCATTTCCCGTTCAGAAATTTGCTGAACACAGTCTGGAAATGACCTGAAGCTGCAGCAGATTGCTTCCTTCTCTTTAATATATTGATGCCATTCTACCTATCCATCCTCTCCATTAGTTGAGGGGCAACATATAGTCCAATTTCATCTTCAGTGGGTCGGACTGGTAAAATAGTGCCTTATTAACCTTTAGATTTAAGTTTGGAAGGTTTTCGTTATTGTGGCACAGAGTATGTGAAGAAAACGTCGGTATTTTCTGCACTGAGGCAGATAGGAGGAGGCTACACAGGGCAATTGCAGCAACACAGATTGCTGGCTGCCCTGTCCCCCTCCCTGGTGGACATTTACACCTCCCAGTGCCTCAGTAGAGCAGAAAACATTATCAAGGACAGCTCACACCCTTGTAGCAACCAGTTTCACTTAAGCAAAGACTCGGAAACAATTTATTTGCCGGAGCCATAAGCACAACTACATTCACACATTCATTTATTCAACCATATTCTGCACATCTAAAAAACCCTTAAAAAAATCTACTGTTAAACATCTGTGAACCTGTTGCACTAGTCTTTATTATTTTTGCACTATTTTTTTAGATTGCATTATTTCTGTTTATTACATTTTGTTTATTTACACTGTGGGAGGAGCAGATCTATCTCCAATTTAATTGTACATTTTATAATGAAAATAAGGGCTTTCTTTATTTATGAACTTCACACGTTTTTTTTAAGTGTATGCACTGTTCACACAAAAGGACCAGCTCAGATTCAAGCCCAATACATGTTTCCTCTAACCACTACTGCACATTATTCCACCATGAAATGTCTCACAAGGCTGAGCGTCTAGTTTGAAAACCCAATTTGTAAATTTGACCAAAAACCACAAATTCCAGCAAAATTAAATCAAGATATGAACAAATGAATGTATAATCACTGAATTTATTGTCAAATTCATCACAATAAGCCTACTATCCAATTATTCAAACATTCACAAAAAAAGAACTTGCTCAACATTTTTATATTTATTAACCTTGTTTAAAACAATTGAAAACAGATACTTTTATGATATATTAATCATTAAAGGAGACTGTATTTATGATCTTCATCATCATTTAAAATAAAACAAAAAGGGTTGAAGTATTTCAGTTCATGTGTAATAAATGACACTAATACTCGTGGCAGGCTTACCTGCAGTTTTAATACATCAAGCTGTTACATCATGTGATTAAGTATTATATCACATTATAAATATTAGGATGAACCAAAATAATCCTGCCTTCAAGTCAGACTTGAAACATGGGGAGAAAAAACGAAAATAATTCATCTAAATTGCAACTATCTCAGTATATACTGATTTGATGCATCTTGAAAGAAAACATCGTACATCTATGTATAGTTAAGAAGTTGTTTTATAGCTGTTTACCATTCCACAAAGTTTGCAGACCAGAGTGGATAACAAGCCAGTGAATTGAAGGACCATGAATCTCACCATCTGTCCTCTTCCTCAGCATCCCAGGAGCTTAATGTCTGTTGTTTAGAACTACATGAAAAGCAAGGGAGCCACTCAGGTGCTGACAGAAGTCTCTTCAAAGTCCCTGCTGTTGGTGGTTCAGCCGCACAGTGGTGATTAAGCTATTTGATTGTGTTATTATTAGTGCTTGTAACCTTAAACCCGCTGCTTTGCCAGGAAGAAGGGGTCAGTGATGATATACTGTTTAGCTAAGAAATGAATGCAGCTCTTCAGACAATATGTACCTCAGCCAACACTGTGACTGAAGTAACAGTCATCCTTTAAATCTTTAGCGATAGAATAAGAGAAGGAGCAAAACACTGTCCTCTATACACAGAGAAACCTGGAGGCCAACTTCAGGGTATCCCCAAAGGGCTGATGATGGAAAAGCACACCTCTCCGAGAAGCCTGAGAAGTACAAAATGTCCATACCTGAGGCCCCGGGGACTCCAAAGCAAAGAATCACTGAGGCTCTGGCTGCGTGATGGTACATTGCTACTGTATGTGTAGATATAAAATGTCAAATATAAAATAAGGAATATACTGT
This sequence comes from Parablennius parvicornis, assembly GCA_900302745.1. Classification (NCBI taxonomy): domain Eukaryota; kingdom Metazoa; phylum Chordata; class Actinopteri; order Blenniiformes; family Blenniidae; genus Parablennius; species Parablennius parvicornis. The sequence goes on from OMNM01000083.1 coordinate 14,073, forward strand.
TGTGAATTGTGAATAACTGCACCCTATATTCATATTTTCCACATCATTTCAGTCTTTGGCAATTGGGATTACACACTTGTAGAAGTAGAAATGTATTTTCCCTTTTAGCACAAGTCTGACTGCTCTAAAATTTGTTTTACATCGGGGATTACATATTTTTTGGTTTTGGGGAAGTGCAGATGATCAGGTGTTTTTAAGAGTCCATCTGTCAGCAGCACTCGCCTCTGTGAGTCTCCTATAACCACTTCTTTGTTGTGCCACTGGCTGGCTCATTCAACTGGCAGCAATTGGCGTCTGATGTCTGCCTCTTGGTTTTATTGTTCGGATGATGCAGCTGCCAGGGCTACAGGTTTGCTCTCATCCATCACTACAACTTCATCACTCACTCCAAGGACTTTCATGCTTCTACCTTTAGCAAGAGCTTCAACAAAGACAACACAAATGAAACAAAAGGGGAAAAAAGGACAGGAAAAATCCTTTTCAAACACTCTGCGGTTGAAACTTAAACCCAAATATCCTCTACAACAACTTTTTAACTCCTGTAGATGCAAATCTCATGATTAATGTCCTTACAAATATTTGTCATCCATTTAGAGCCAATATATTAACAAAAGACAGAAAAGGAGAGGAAAGTTGCAGACTCAAATGGTGATTGAAAACAAACGGATGGAGGAACATCATAAATATGTCCATTGGCAGTTTAATAAGCCTTAACTTTCAATATTCTTTTGGGATATGAATGAAGCTCTAGTTTATTTTGTCTCTCATTAGCAAAAAAACTGTTCAAAGAGACAGTAAAATAAGCATCAGTGTTAAATTGCATGAATTGAAATGGAAAATTAAAGTTGCAAGCAGTGTTGAACTTGTCTTCACTTCCTGAATAGTGGATAGATGTGGCAACATTTAAAAAGTTAAATGAAGTATGGTGAACCTGTAGTGGTTCAAAGTTAAAGGGGTTGAAGGGGTTTCCCATTCATGTCAATGTTAAATATTTTAACAAGTTTAAAAGAAATTAAGTTTGAAAGAGGTTTTTTAAAAAATAGTTTACAAAGTGTAATATTTTAAAAGTTGAATTGTTTAAATTGTTGAAGTTTTTACGGAGAATTTGCACATTCTTTTGTGTCAGCTAATTAAATGACATCCACCTTGGATGGTTAGTTATTGTCCAGACTAAATCTTCTTTTATTCTGATACATTTTTATGTGTCCTGATGTGCTTCATATCCCAACCAATCTCAAAGATGATAGCAGTTTTAGGCCATGGCATGTGAATATAAAATTCCTTGAACTTCTTCTTACCAATAGGGGGCGCTATGACTGTAAATAGACATTAGCGTATGGATGTGTTCAGGACTGTGATGACACATTAAGTTTCAGGCAGATCTCGACATGCAGAACAGAGTTATAAGTCACTTCCTGCTTCATGGCGGACCATCAGATTATATATTGGAGTGCCGTGGCCACGCTGTTTCAGATTATAGTTACATTTTGATGTTTCCATCAGGAAGGCCTGGTGTGTACACTGGCCAGATTTCAGGCCTCTAGGATTTACCGCCTTGGAGGATTGACTTTCTTGTCTATCCCAATGAACCAAAACTGGTGTCCAATTGTGACTTCAGATAAGCCACAATTAATGTTTTTTGTATGAATTCTCTGGACATTACATGGATGTCTTGTCTAGAAGTCATATGAATGTCAATGCAGGGAAAAAAAAATGTGTCTCCACTGGGAATCAAATCCACATTAACATCCATAAAATAACCTCTGAAATATTTTAACAGCATCAACAAACCTATAATTTACACCAAACAGGCATAGCCATCAGAATTAGAAATAAAAAATGGCCCAGACTATGCATCTCAATAATACAGTTTATAGACATTACCTTCAGACAGAAGCCACCGCTGACCTGGACCAGCTTCCTGTTGCTGCTCCTCGGTGTCTCCCAGTTTATTTTTCTAAGGAAATCCGAAATTTACGAGGTTTCCCTGTTTGAATTTGAGCGACTGTCTTATTTAAAGTGACGCTAACGACTAGCGCCCCCACACCACAATGGTGAGGACAAGAATTGCATGCAGGTCGGCTCTTTATTAAAATGAAATAGCAATGATTCACCTTCATGCGAAAAATCACACATTAAAAAAAGGTTAACCCTGGTCAACTGATTGTGGCGGTGTTGATTGCATAAGAGACCGCAATACTGACACAAAAGTGTCAGCATGCATTTTCACTTTGAGCCTGACGACCTCATTTACACTTAGGAGGTTTTTTTTTTTTTATTGAAGCATGTGTTTCTGAGGCCATAGTCTCTCAGGATACTTCAGCTATATTGCTTGTTCCTTGAAGGGCGATTTGTTGTGCAGCAGTTAAAAGAGTGCAAAACTCTTTTAAAACAACATCAAGTCTAAGTTTATTGTCACATGCACTCAGAAAACATGTCTCCTCTGTAAAACGTAACATGAGGAATTTACTTTCACGCCTAACAGACCTAATATTTAATGTTTTACTGAGGATGGGGAAGTTTTTCATTCACAAAAACAAATTGCAGTCCCTCACGCAATCAACAATTCTCTCTGTGATTTCCTTTCAAGGCTACAACCTCTACACCTCCACAATCAGTTGACCGGGGTTAACCTTTTTTTAATGTGTGATTTTCGCATGAATTTCAATCATTGCTATTTCACTTTTTTAAAGGGCCGACTTGCATGCAATTCTTGTCCTCACCACTGAAGTGTGGGGGCGCTAGTCTTAAACCTCACTTTAAATCAGACAATATGAGAAAAAAAGAATGTTGGAGTTATCTGCTTTTGACAAAAAAACGAAGATGTGACTAAAAAACTATTTATTTTCGATAAAGCTTTATTTCATAACACTACTGTTACCTGTCTTACCTCCATAGTAAAAGCCAATGAAGTTTGGTTTGACTGATATCACCTGGAGAAATTCCTAAAAAACAATTTTTTTGAAAATTTATAAAAATGGAGTCTCTTTTTGCAAATGAACTCTTCACATATAAACTACTCCATTGATGGCCTAAAGGCCTAAACCATTTTAAATCTAACATGTTTTAAACTGCATAGCTTTTAGCAGTGTATTCAACATTCAATCATCAATGCTATTTTGTTTTTGGTGCTACTCTGTTTAGTGAACACCACTATTACTCCTTGGTTTCCAGTATTGCAAAGTATTCACAGTATTCATACATATTCGCCATGTCTGCCTGCAGCTCTCCGCCTGGCTTTCTCTTCCTGTCGCGCGCTCAGTGTTTCCGCAGCTCTGATTGGTGGGGGTGGGCCAATCAGGGCGCCGTGTTCCGTGACGCGCGGGGTTTGGAGCATTTTTTGCGCGAGGCGCAGATGCTGTTGGCGGTTTGATAGAGAAGAGAGTGAAGGAAGAAGAAGGTGGTCGACCTCCGCTGCGCACCCCAAGCCGAAGCACTTGACGGTGAGAACAAAGCCCTCATGCTCATGTTCAAACCCGCCTTTCAGAGCTTGCAGACGGCCTGCTGAGAGGATTGAAGCCGGTCGGGGCCGCTTCTCGAGTGGAGTTCTCCATCTCCAGAGTCACTTCCAGTCAGTAATTAATGGAGTTTATTGTCGTGGCCGCTGTTCAACAAACATGTTTCCGTGCATGCAAACAAATTAAAGGTTATTAAAAAAAAGTTTCAAAACTTCTGCTATTATGTTTTCCTTTCAACATCTGTTAAATGTAATTTATTCGCAGTAAGTTTAATGGAGTTTTTAATTATTATTTTTCTGTTATGTAACGTGTTTATCCATGCTATTTATTAGGTTTAATTAACTTACTTAAGCAATTTTGCAACGTCTTTGATTTGTTTTCTTCTACTTGAACCAATGTACGATTTGATTTTTTTCTTTGCATAATAAGTTTTTGTACCTCCGTTTTGTTTTTGAGGTTTTATTGTTCCCCTCCCCCACCGTCCTGCACGGCTGTGTGGAGCAGAAATGTGCTACCTGGTGTCAACACGTTTGACTAGTTTACCAGATTATTTAAAGCTTCACCTGTCACTGCACAGGGCCACAGGAGATTTCTGATTTAAACAATCATTGCATCTACATGTTATCACAATACTTAAAGTAAACAAACGAGGAGTTTGTTAGAAAACATTGTTGTTTTATTGAAAGACTTCCTGCACGTATGACCAAGGATCTGCAAAAACATGGAAGCAGTTATTTATAAAACATGCTCAACTGTGTAAAATATAACAATCATCTTTCAATATTGACCCCCCCCCCCCCTTTTGTTCTCACAGTCACATCCAAAACAAGATTTCTGCCGACATGGACAAACTGATGGGTATGTGTCACTTTTAGATCCCTGAATCCAAACCCCAAATGTGTCATTAAGCCACAGTTTGATGTAATTTTGTCCAGTGAAGTTGTTTGATCAATGCCTGCATATTGGCTAATTATGTCTTTGCCACATGTTGTTTTTCCACACAGCACTGATTATTGTTCTCATCTGACCTTTTTAACAAGGTACTGACCCCTGAAAAGCTGGCAGGCTTAACCTTCTTTATCTCTGGTAGACAATGAATATCATTGGAAGCAGTGTTGTACCCGTCATTAATCTTAACTGGCTGGTACACAGTCCCTTTACTGAACGCTGCCATTAATAGTCAATCTTTTTCTAGTGTTATATAGTTTTATATACTAAAGAAGTGTATAGTTTGCAGAGATTGGCTCCACTGCCCCACGGTCCTGCACAAGATTAAGCATTAGAGAAGATAGATGAATACTCAAGTTACTTAAAATTAAAGTTTACCACAAATTGCAAACACATGAATTACCATTAACTCTTCATATATATTGCAGATATGGAAGTGAAGGAGCTGAATAAGCGAGCATCAGGTCAAGCATTTGAGGTCATCCTGAGCCCTTCAACACCAGAGCCTAAGGGAGAGCTTCCATTCTCCCCCATCAGGAAAAAAGAAATGTCACTGGACGAGATCAAATGTAAACTAGAAGCCGCGGAAGAGCGGCGCAAGGTATGTAGACAAAGCACCATTCCCATATTGATTCAGTGTCTTCTGTAAACTTAAAGGTAAAGTTCAGTGTGTCTCTGTGTCAGAGCCAGCAAGCCGAATTCCTGAAACAATTGGCTGAGAAACGAGAGCACGAGAAGGAAGTTATCCAGAAGGCCATGGAGGAAAACAACAACTTCAGCAAATTGGCTCAAGAGAAACTCACTCAAAAGATGGAGGCCAACAAAGAGAACCGCAACGCCAGGATGGCGGCGCTCTCTGAAAAGTTCAAGGAGAAGGTGAGACTCTTATTGTCAAGTTTAGTTTTGAAATGGGAGAAAAAAAATGTAAGTGGTATTATAATTCTTAAACCTTCACAGGACAAGAAGATTGAAGAAGTGAAGAAGAACAAGGAAGCGATGACAGAACGGGATGTCTGATTGGTTCTTCCTCTTGTAAACAATCTTTACATTTCCAAAGATAAGCTATATTTTTATAACTGTTCCGTCTTGTTAGTGCCATGGAATTATATTTGAGACACATTCCTGAGCACACAGTGCACACATTTGAGTAGGGGAGGGAAATCTTGTGCAAAAAAAAGGTCAATATCCCCAAACAAAAATCCATTCTGCTCTAAAAATATAAAATAGATTATCCACATACACAATAGCAGTGTTTTTCTCTGTTTTGTTATTTGCTCACCTGCAGATCTGCGCTCTACGGCGAGTTCTGCTCAGATTAAGCGCGCGTCCACACAAGAACACAGCAAAAGAACTGCTTGCTCAGGATTGTGACACAAATATATTTCTTTATAGGCTATATTACACTGTTAAAAGGTTGTTAGATTTAGGCTGGCTTTTGTTTTTTGCAACCTTCGTCAACTTTTAATAAAGAATCTCAAATTCAATATGTGTATCTTTAATTTTTGTTCCCGACATCTTCAGTCACTTCATCATTTATCACTTTTGTCAATATATCTCCCATTCCAACCTGCTTTATGTACTTCTGATGTTACACCTGCTTTATCATATTGTTACAGATCTTTTACTTACAGGCAGTGTTCTGTGCTACTCAGTTACACTATAACACCGTTACCTCCACAAATAAACTTGGTGATCTTATGGAGAGTTTCCCTTGGTGTCAGAGAAGGATTTCTCAAAATGAACTTAAAATCTCCACAAATGTGACTTCTCAACTTGACCTTAGTTGTGTTATAGTGAAAATTTGAACTACAACTTTATTTCAAAATCTATTTCCTCGAATAATGCAGCAGTTATTTCCAGGTATATAGATTTTCATTGCCATCATGAAGGATAAGGTTGGATTAGCGTTGAAACATGTCAAAACCAAATGTGCTACTGTCTTGTGAACAACAGCAAATTAATAGTTTCTTATACAAAGTTAACGATCACCTGTTTCGCTTTACTCTTAGACATTACTCATATTGTTTGGCTTTTTAAAATCCTGTGATGTTGGAATATTAAAAAAATATGTAAACATTTGGCACTAATTAGTTATTTATGCAGTTATCTTTACCTGCTATACTTCTGTGAAAAAAAATCTAAGGTTTCTTGTGCGTTCTGACTTGCACACTTTTAGTTTGATTTCACTGATGCTTAAAGACAGTTTTCACTCCAACTCTGAAGTGGTCCTACAACATTTAGAATTACACCAAGTTATTATTTAGTTACAGTTCAACTTAATGGAGAATAAAAGATTTGAATCTTTGTTAATGAGGGTGGACCAGAAGTGAGATTTCACATTTACTTTATCTGCAGCCTCACTGGTGATTTTGAGATAAATCATGCTTTTGCTTGAATTGTCCTTGAAAATACTTTGTGTCTTGACTCTAGGACCAATCCAGTAACAATAAATATTCTTTGTTTACCTATATTTTGTCTATATTGCACCATCCAGTCTTTAAAATTCAACTACACATTGTAGCAAGGGAAACATGAATATCTTCCAACTAAATCATTACCAAACAATATACAATGGGAAACCATGAGAAAACCTGCTCAAGTTGGGTTACTGTTAAATGGTTGTTGGAAAAATCGATTTTTAAAAATCGGGCCTTAAGTTTGTTCATGATTCTGAGTTGATTGTTATCATTTATATTCTGTTATAGTTCTTTAACAAACCAAATAAAATGTTAAACGAGTACACAACATAAAGCTAAATCAAAAATAGTAAAAATATGTGTCTACAATACATACACACATATTTGTACTGTGATGAAGTGGTTAGCGCCCTCGCTTCGTAGCAAGAATATAAGAATGAGGGTTTGTGCTGAGTCTGGTTGTTCTTTCTATACATGCAGGGGCTTTTTTTCTGGATAATCTGGTTTCATTCCACAGTTCAACATGGTTGAAGTTGAGCGGTGATCAAAAACTGCCCATACGTGTGAGTTTTATAAACATCAGTAAGAGAGTGATCTTTTTTAACCAAGATAATTAGAATTAGGATTAAAATGGGCTGAGGCAGATGTACATTAATCCATAACAGTAGGTAACGTTATCGGATAGAATACACTACATGAAATCTAGACTGAAGAGGTGAATTTTGAAGTTATGATTGGAGATATGGCCTTGTCACCAAGAAGGGCTGTAGACCCTCTTACAGATCCCTAATTTTCATGCGATTTAAGTTCAATCCTGGCCGACACAACTGCTTACTTTTATTTACACTAATTAACACCTATAACACACACTTGTTGAAGATTTCTTTTGCATGTACAAGTTTTGAATGAAACGTAGCCTACTTGTCTTTGTCAAGCTGTCATTTCCAGGATCCCCAGTGCAAGTTATTGCAACTTGTACCATAGACTGTTCATTTTTACGTTCTTCCTGTTGCGACATTCAAACACCAGTAGATGTTATCATAAGATAACGTTATGTTATCATAATGTGCTTTCTGTGTTTGGAATACATCTATTCCAGCCAATATGAATGTATCATGATGAATAAGTAAAGTCTGTCACTTTTCTTTCAAAACCTGAGCTGTTTAGTTTTGGACATACGATTTAAAAGAGTTACCCAACAACTTTGAGAATGTGACAAATAGAATTAAACAAACATTTTGGTGCTTCTAGCTGATGTAATGTTGCCTCAGGATGTCTGGGAGACATTGATGAGCAGTGTCAGACAGAAATGAGCAGATACCCGTGTGCTACGCGAGCATTTGTTTTGGGTAAGTAGTCGGATTTCATGCCAGCATTTAAGTGTTTGTTTACAGCTGCTGGCACCTTGTACAGGCTTTTTCATTCTGGATAACAGCACCCAAACTGGAAATGTCACTCAGTGCTCAGTGGAATTTGTCAGGATAGAGATGAGAGAAAAGTTGTGATCAGTTTGATAGTTTGTTTTTTCTTTCAGTCAAAGGTGAACAGATCTCTTCTTTCAGCTTTCAGAGTTTTGGGTTTTGGTTTATTATATTTTTTTTTATTACACTTCATGAATTGCATTTTGCAATCTTTATTTCTGCTGTCAATTAGATTAAAAGATACACACATTTTGTTTAGGAATGCAAAAACTTCACTCACTCATCCCTTTTAGATATTAACAGTTTCACACGGCATAGATTTAAAATAGGCTACTCACAAACCAGCATACTGTATAACATGTTTCATAGCTACATTCACAGTTTGGCCTTTTTCCCATTCTACATAAATAATGCACACAAATACAATCTTAAAAACCAGCAAACTACAGTAGAAATCACACTCTTTCTTACAATGTAATCTGAAACAGATTAATGCGACATACAGTAAACATACATGTGGCTGTACTTTTAACACACGTTTAAGTTGTTTTCAAGTTTTTCAAGCCTTTTGAAGTTAGGCGTGGGCGTCTTTCTTTGTGGAGACTGCATGTCCCTGTGCATGTGTGGTTGTATAAAGCAGTGTAGAAGATGGATGTATGGTTGTGAGTCAGTACTGCTAAACACACACACATGCATAATGCTGCTGGACAATACCTCTTTGTCATGTGCACAGAAGAAAAGCCAACACATGAACACATTGTACCATCGTGGACCTTGGCTGTCTGACCTCACAGAGGCACAAAAGGCGCATAGTTCAACCTCAAGGAAGTTTTCTCACCATCACTCAGAGTTTTGAAACAAACTCTTCTGCTATCAAAGCTAAATGCCGTATGAATTTTCAGCTCACGTTCCCCAAAGCTGATATTGTTCAGGTTAAGTTCAAATCACTCCAGAGTGGATAAACATCCAGGGGACAAACACATATTCATTGTTGTTGTAGGCGTGCCCTGAATTCATCACTTGGAAGAACATACATTGAGAGGGCTGGTGTGAATAAAGAAACAATGCAGATCTCTCAGAAACACTAAGACAAACAAAGAGATTATTGTAACTGAACGCTAGACCGGGAAGACACACAGGCCACAAAATTGATGTGGCCACACCAACTGTGCTGGAAAAGGGTCTGTTCAAATAACTATTTCCAGTGGAATTATCGCTGTAAAATGGAAGGGTGGGCAAAACAGTCATAAAAGAATGTTGTTCATGTTAAGAATGCAGATGTCACACTCCATAGTCTTGCTTGATCACAGTGCTAAGTACAGACTGAAATTCTAAATGGTGAGTTCACTGTAAAATTATATTTCCACATGGTGAAGACATGTTTGATTCCCCAAACTCAGGAAAAAAAGCATTCATGGTTAAAGATGTGACACTGGCATGTGTGCACAGCTAAAGTGACAGGATGGTGAACATAAAAAGGCCACTTAACTGGTAAAAAATGTTTTACTTGAGCAAGATTGAAGGATTTGGAAGCCAATTCAGAGTGAGCTCAAAATGCATGTCTTCTAGGCCAATAACACTGGAGTTAAAAACCGTAAAAAGTAAAACTTATTTGACAAAAAACGTTATAAAATGAAATCACTGAGTTGTGAAGCGAAACGTGTAATAAAATTGCTAATGCTACGAAACTTCAGATAAATGTGCATACCATTTATTAATTTTAACCAATTTATAAGTCGTGCACAGGATTTATAGAATATTGAGGATTATTGGGATATTGAGGGTAGAAGCTGATGTTCACTCAAGGAAGATTTGAGAAACAGTTTAGTTTCAGTAAATATGAGGTCAACGATGGGGGACAGAGCTCATAGAACTGGAAGAATTAAGTATGGTGAATGTGGGCGGGTCTTTTGGCCCAGACGGGAACTCCCATTGGTCAAACTGATGCACGCAGCCGCTGAAGCGGCATAGGCGTGCTCTCTGGTTGGTCTCGACCCCCGCCCGTCACACTGCTCCCCTCGCTGCCGGCGATTGCGCCGTGAGAGCCGCCAGGCGCTGCTTGCGACTCGGTCCTCTTCTCCCACCTCTTCAAACAATGTTCTCCACGCTCTGCGCGGCGCAAATTCATCCATTCCTTGCTACACTCAAGACTCTGGATTGATTCTAATCGTCGACAGGTATGTTTCTCTTTCTTGATGATTCATTTTTTCCACCATTTTCTATCTTTTTTTTTTTTGCATTTGGTCGCGAGCACGTTTGAGGCGGCATACCGTGAGATGCGCCCTGAGCGCGTAACCGAGTCATTCTTATCGTCGTGTAGCGGCATTTCTTCACTATATACATCACAAACGGCACACAGCCGAGGGATACGACGGACACGGAGGTCGGAGTGGTGTGGAGCACGGTGAAAGGCTAAATGCAAATGTATGCTGGTCACTGGATGTCAAATTCACACGGACACGCCGATCAGGTGCAGAGCCTCTTGTGGGAATTCGCTGCAACAGGCCCGTTATAGGCCCTTAGTTATAGATCCATAATTCACACGCGGGCTTCTTGGCTTATAGTCGAGAATTTTCTTTCTCCCCTCCATTAATATTTTAAGGGATTGCAACCCTTGTTGAAAGCCGAGGGTGTGGACGGCGGATGGGGTTATGTTACGCAATCTCCCATTCATCACTCCACGCCTTTCCTGCTGATCCTCGGCCCGTGTTCATCCCACACAACCTGCCCTCTCCCGGGCTACAGGCTCGGCTGTGTCGCCTTCACACCTCTGCAAAAAGACAGAAAAACACCGCTAATAAAGCAAAGGAACCAGAAAAGACCTGCCGTGAACAGATCTGGCCTCAGAATATGATTTTAACATGGATCTTCTCATGCAGAGTGCGCTCATCCAGCCAGGCCACAGCGGCATGGTGGGCTGGGTGGCTATTTTATTTGATCATATGTAGATGTTAGTGTCCCTAAGCACAAAATTCTGTCCATCTTTTTTAAAAGAATGTTCTGCATTCGTTTTAATACATTTGAAAACAATAAAAAATATACTGATCACCATGTTCCCCTGCAGGCAAATATGCAAATACCTTCCTTAGAGTTTAACCAGGTGTTTGAATGTTTAACAAAGGAACTGTATTGTGATACCTTGTGAAGTTGAACTTAAATGTTGTACGATAGGATTAACCTTTTGGCCTCACACTGTCCCTCCTTGAACAAACACTCTAAAAGAGAAATTACAATAGACTGTTATTCATTTTATCTTTATGCAAAATCATTCAGAACTGAATTATGGAATATATTTGATTGTACTGGAAAACAAATTAACCTTTTGTCTTTCGAAAAGCTACATATAAGTGAGGTATGCTGTGGTTGTGATGATACTGCTGTGTCAGTATTGCTTCTGAAGATCACTGTATTCAACCGTGCACATCTACTGAAGATAAAATGCAAACAAGCTAAACCCCAATTTCATTTTCCCACAGTACCCCTTTTTACCAAAAGTTGAGTGTCAGTGTCTTGTAGTGTAGATGGTAGAAGCATTCGACAAATAACGGCAAGGTGCCACATGTTTGAGAGTCAGATTGAATGAAAATCCAGTGACTTACCACCCAACACACAAAAAAGAATGACTACAGCCTTACATGTTGTAACTTTAAGCTTCTTTCTGGAGGTCTACCAGGAGTAGCTTGTTTTAAGTCTCTCACCCATTTGCCTCCAGTGTGATTCTCAAAAAGTCTCCTTGATCTTCTAAGAAATTAGAAATCACATTTTCATTGGCCACAGTCGCGTCATTACATCAGCGACAAATACTTTTTCACTAATGGTTAAAAACCCAATATACCCAATTCAAATGATTCCACTTCTTTTCACACATAAAACAATAAGAACTTTAAATGGTTGGATGAGCTCATTCATCTGGGCTGGAAGGAAACCACGTTTAAAAATCTCCACACTATGCCTTCCATCCTCAAAGGGAGGCCTTGACCTCCCAGACATAAGAAACTACCAGCTCAGTGCTCAAATGCGCCCTGCAGCTGACTGGGTTCAAAATCCCACCTCTCTGAGATGTGATATAGAGGGTTCCGTGTCCAAATTCCCTTTGAAAAATCTGTTATTTCTTAAAAAGTTTAAAAATTTGAATTTGTCCTGTAGTAACCCACTTGCAGTTTTCACAGTGAAGGCATGGAAAATAATACAAAAACTGGAAGGGCGAATTCATCTGACTTTGTTATTTACACCTCCGTGTGATAACCCACTCTTCCCACCCGGAATTGCAGACTCTGGATTTCGGGATTGGGAATCTAAAGGGATCTCTATTCTCTCAAATGGACAGACGGACCCTCAATGTTGTCCTTTGATCAAAAGGTTGATAAATATCACATCAAGAGACGTGATTTTTTTTCCCTAATTACAAGTGAGAGATTATGTTTGAAGGAAAACATCATTACTTTCAGACCAATCTGTTTCCGATTTTGAAATGCAAATATTCTTACCGAGGCTTAAAATCTATATCAAGTCATCTTATAATCTACTTAAAGAGTATCCAAACACTAATAATCCCCATCTGCGAGAGCTGTGGGACAAAGAATTGGGCAGGGAAATCAGTAATGAAGATTGGGACAATGTATGGAGTAATGCCAACTCCCCAAACGTTTGTAATCGGGTAAAAGCTCTACAATTTAAAATTCTACATCGCGTTCATATTTCTCCCTCCCTACATCATAAATGTGATTCCGACCTTTCTCCGTTATGCCCCAAGTGTAACATTGAAGTGGGTACCCTCGCACATTGCTACTGGGCCTGCACAAAAATAAAATATTTTTGCTATGTCATAAAATGTGAATTAGGGGAAATATTCTCACTTCCTGCTACTACTGACTGTAACCCATTGACCATGTTACTTGGAATAACCAATGTCACGATCACTGGAAAATATGAAAGGAGACTTTATTTAATGCTTACATTTTGTGTGAGGAAATGTGTCCTCCTGAACTGGGTTCTGGATAAAGCACCATGCAAAAATCAGTAGCATCGCACAATACTAGAACATGTGTCACTGGACTACCAAACCTGCAAATTACATGATAAAGATGATGTGTTTCACAAAATCTGGGACCCTTTTATGTTGTGCATTGGTATGGGCATTCCCACCCTTTTTTATAGAGGTGCTGTGTGAACCTTTAAGACAGCTCCCACGGCATATCTAACAGCACTTTTCTTTTCATATATGACTATTCCACATGTCAAAATAAGCCGGAATGTTTTGTTTTGTTCAATTTTTTGCTTTTTTTTTGTTGATTTTTTTTTTTGTTTGTTGTTGTTTTCTGTCTTTGAAATAAAAAAATCCAGTAAACATATTTTGGACCCCCCCCCCAAAAAAAATAAATAAAAATAATTGTTGAAAAC